>APFE031647890.1:144785-166202 GCA_000404065.3 Pinus taeda
GCCATCCTCCCAGCATGAAAGCCCTCTTCACCTCATGAAAAGCTAGATCACCCAACAATACAATGCTTCACAAAGAAACCAACAGCACTTCCTTACAAAATACAAAATTCTAGCCTTGGGATCTTTGGGATGAGGAATCCATATATAGATCTTTGTAGGGGGTGAGTCAGCTTCTGGGTTTTCGACTAGTGTCATTTCACTGATAGTTCTTGGTCCCACTTGGAGATTTCATGATCTCTTACTCATCCCTGGGCAAATTCAGAGAGGCAAGTGTCATATGAGCAGTTTCTAGAAGATTCTTTGAGTTTCCACCTAGAAAACTGCCTCTGCCATTTGTCTACTCTCGCTCATTGCACCCTATAGAAGGGATTTTTAGTATGCATCACAACCCCTGTGTGTAATAGGTGAGATGCATCGCACCCTCAGCATGGAGCAATCTGTATGGTCCAGTTTTGACCAGTTCTGAGTAGTGTTTTAGGGAGAACTTCTGGGAAATGATGTAATCAGTTAACCTTGATCCTTTAGGGTTTGAAACAACACTTTTAGGGGTTTGAGAGCCCTTGGTTTATTGACATATGTGATTTGGGTTACAGTGCCCAAATATGTCTATAACAAGTTCCCGCACCTAGAAAATGAGCAGCTGATGCGCCGCATCATAGACAAAAATACAGGAATGACCACCTTGCAGCTACGGAGGTGGATCAAGGGGGGTAGAGAAGGCAAGATTTTTCAAGCTGCTCTGGGTGTCGCACTATAGCTGCACCCCGGTGACAGTTTTGGTCATCAAGCAGCTGTTATGCTTGGTGCATGATGGGTGTTTGTAGTTGGAGGAGCTGATACCCATCACATATATGTTGATTCACTACATAATGTGCCTATTGTATACAGGCAAAAATCCAGCTATGATCTTTAGTGGCAAGGGTGGTGAGCAAGTGCTCGCAAAGTCAGTGAAGGAGAAATTCAAGCTGGTGAAGAAGCTGCACAAGTACGATATCTCCAGCATCTATGACCCCATTGTGAAGTTAGAAACATAGATCCTTGCAGGGAAGGTGATGTGGAAGCATCGTGCCAATGAGATGTCGGTGCCTATCGTTGCACTCGCACAGTAGTGCACAGAAGGAGTCTAGTTTAAATAGTCGGACTACCTTCGAGGAGAGTTCCTGGCGAACTGCCATGAAGCACAAGAGAAAAGCAAGACATTCCACTACACGTGGCTCTTGTTGTTGATTGTGTTGGTAGCTTGGGAGCTACCAAAGGAGAGCCAGTTTCCTTCAGTCGCCCTAGACCTTCCTCAAGCAACGAAGTACGCTTCGTTGTGGGTGAGCAAGGACGCGAAGTGAGTTCAGGACAGTAAGATCTTCTGGATCTTGATGGAAGTGAATATCATAGTGGCCATCAATTGCAAGTCGTGATTGTCGCCCATGTATATGCTAACCTACATAGATATGCCGATTTTAAAGCTGATTTGCATCGAATATCAATCAGGGTGTGGAAGGACCCTATGCATAAGTGGTAGTATTTGTCGTATCTAGCCACAGATGATGCCATTGATGCAGTGCTTGATAAATGGCCACCAGAGTGGTGCACTAACATGGACTTAGTGGTGGGTGGAAGCAAGTCCGCTGCACAGAAGAAGAAGGAGGAGGCCAAGCTGAAGATGGCACAACTGGTTGAAAAGAGGAAAAAGGAGACCATTGATAAGGCCCAAGCGAAATAGGTAGGAAAGGAGGCTGGAAACCAGACAGGTGGCACAGAGCGGGGCTCTAACAAAGGCGCATGGTCACCTTCACTTGAGATTGAAGAGGATGACACAAAGCAGCATGGCGCGGACCCTCAGGAGACGTCCACCCACACTACACACCTGAAAGAGCTGTAGAAAGGAGGGTCCAAAAAGAAATCCAAGGCAACCAAGACCTCGCTAGACCCTATCAAATTGACGAAGGGTGACTTATATGACATCGATGACACAGTCAGGGATGTGACCACGAAGGCCCTGCAACAATTTGAAAATAAGCAGTAGATCATACTAGGGGCCATCCAAGCCGAGTTATAGTAGTTGCAGGCCTGCGCATCGTAGGCTGGTATGATGTCTACTAGCTTGGCCATTGACACTTCAAAGGCTGTCGATATGCTACACACGAAGGCTTCCACTACAATAGTGTTGTCGAATGGAGCACTAAACATGGAAAATGAGGTTGACAGGCCTACTGTCAACGCCTTGAATGGAGTTGCACTTGACCTGGCAGTGCTTCTGTCTGAAGCACTCCACCTCTTGCAAGGTGGAGTAATTGCCAAGCTGAGGGCCCACTAGCACCGCACCCTCCAGGTGATTAGTGAACAACAGATCAACAATGAACAGATGGCCCTACAAAGAAATGTTTCCATCGCCGCTGAGACCGAGGTGACCAATCAGGGCAAGAAGATTATGTACGTCTTTGAGGATGCATGCAGAATGGTCCCAGAGTTGACCATTCTGGAGGAAGATCCAATCAAGGTTCGTATTCATAAACTGGCCACAGGGGTGGGCGACACTTGGACTGAAATTGCGTGGGTTCAACTGGAATTGAACCTGTAGATTATAGAGCTGCAATTGAGGACCTAGTCTTCAACAACACTAGAGGTAAAGGAACAGCAGGTGACCACTGTCACAGAATCATTCGTGACAGTGGAGAGTGCAGTGGTACACTGCACGTAGTTGTTCGAATAATCATTTTAGGTCTTGACAAACTTGCAAGAGGACCCAAATGTATAGAGGCTAAAGATGGAAGCGCATGAGCTAAAATAGCACTACAATGAAATTAAGGGCACAACATGAACTGTTGTACTGACACAGAGGCTAGCCAAGCTGTAGGAGGCCAAACAGCTAAAGGAATAGGTGGACGCAGTGCTGCACAAGGAAGCAGTTCTGAAGGTGCGACTAAATCCCTGGCTGGAGGAAGCTTACGCAGTCACAGGAAACATCAAAGGCAAGCTTGAGACTCTACAAGCGACACAAAAAAATCTTTAGGATAACAGCGCAGGAGCAGTAACTGAGAAGACAATTAAAGATGTGAATCAGGCAGCAGATCAGTGCACAACCGAGGTTGCGGTCATCCAGGTCGAGCTTGACGGGCTTCGCACAAAGATCTATGTACCTACCGAGTGACTCGAGGATGAGTCACGATGTTTGTGTTAGGGGCCTATTGGGAGCAGGATCCCCCAAGGGCAGTTTTGAGGCTAAAAGCCCATGTTGAAGTCAATTTTTGTAATATAATTCTAAAGACTTCACATTTTGTGCTCACGGAGCGCGAAGGTGGTATGTGTCATAAAGGGTAGTCCACCCTTATTTTTGTAAAATAAAGCCGGCTGTAAGAGTTATACCCATGGTCCGCGGACCATGGGATTGTATAAAAAGAGCTAAGCTCTAAGAAATAAAAAAAGAGATAGAATGACACACGATGTAAGAGAGTCATACATTTGGAGAAAGAATTCTAAGTCTTGGGTTGTAGCATAGGTAGAGGCTCTGCAGCTGAGTGTGCAGATGCCTAGGGTAGAAGTTTGGCACTGAGTGTGCAGACCCTTGCAAGTGTGTGCTCACTGTGCAGGGCAGACAGAAGTTGTAACACTTGGAATATATTAATAAAAGGAGATATTCTGCAATTTTTGCATCTTTGTTCTATTGATGAGCTTGGATATTTTATGTATGAATTTCCTTTATTATGCTTATATAATGTGCAAATGAATGCAATTACATTGAATAATTGAACACAATTACGAATATCTGCTTACGTGGTATTAACTTTAAGTATTTGATGAGATAAGAAAATCACTTAGACTAATTGGGGAATCTGCACGGCACGCTGCCATAGCAGCGCAAAAGTACCTTAGCAGCAGGTTAGGGCTGTGCGAAGGTCGATCATACCCTTTTAGGGTGGTAGGGAGGAATGGAATAGAGGGCTCATCTTGCAAGCCCTAGAAAGAAGCAACCCACGCGAAGGCAGGGATAGAGGGAATTAAATGACATCACAACCATCTTAGGGTGCGAAAACTTGGTTCTAGTATCCCCCCATACTACTTCAGGTGAGACTTTGGTCTGTGTTCCACGAGCTGATGTCAAAAGGGCCAATAGTGTAGGGATTTGTTTGGCTATTTAACGTTGAACCTGGGTCAAGCCCCCTCAAACAAACAACTACTACTCAAAGGGGTACCCATAGGGGTTACAAGGGAGTCCAACAAGCATGACCACCTCTTGTATTTCCTACATGCATGCCTCCCCAAATCCGTAGATTTATGCGCTCAATGACAGATCCTATGGTTTAAAGACATTAGAACACGTCTCTAGCCTAAAAAAAAATCTGCCCAAAAATGGAGATACCATTGGCCCTGGAAAGTGCTCTGATACCACTTGTTATGCTCTTGACCTAGGAGAAGATGCCAAAATACCAAATATACGAAGAAATACAACCCAGAACACAGAATAATATGAGAAAAACAGCAAGTATTTTATTATTTAGGGATGAAAGCAATGTTCACTTACCTCTTCGAGGGGGCCACCTCCAGCAAAGTAGAGATCAATTAAAAAATAAGACATGACACTCCTCAATGGGGAGTCTCTATCCTTTATACAGGATTCCTGCATGCAAAATCATGGGTTAGTACCATGGTTCTCTCAATACCATCTATCTAATACCATGGCTCGTTTGCAACTAACTATGGTTCCTTTCTTAAATGTGGCTCAACCACTTACAATTATTAATACGGGCTTTATTGACTCTTTAACTAACTATAACTATGACTCGAACCTATTACATAAATAAAAGGGTTAGGGTTGGACCCTAACATGTCATATTTGCTTTAATAGAAACCTCAAACTACTCTCTGACCTCTAGAGGTGTGGTTGGCTGCAACTTCAGTTGAAGCTCTAAAATCTGCAACTACAGCTCAAACAACACCTTTCTAATTTCCTCCTTGGAATTTTTGTGCACAGTTGGCCACTATATCCGAACTCATAGGATCTTCTGTGCAGTCACTCTTCCAGCATAATGGCCTCCAACAAATCCTCCATGTTCTTCAACAAAGATACTTTGTCTTTCATAATCTGGTACATACTTACGCAGAACTTCATCCGACCCCATTTTATACAAGTGCCCTGCAATTACAGAAAAATTTGTAGCCCTGACCACCAATTCCTTCTTCTACTGCATCTGATATCCTTCAAGAGCTACACTTATAAACAAGAATTGGATTATATCTGCAAAATGTTCATCTTCAATGCGCACAGCAAAGAGCTACACGTTAGACAATCCTTCATCAAGGCTTGTAGTTTCTTCGCCATTCTCAATCTATGAAAGGTGATTGGGTCCAGTATTTAATCTTCCTGGCTTCATAATTACTTAAAATTCATACTCCTGAAATAGCAGTAGCCACCTACAAACCCCCACAAACACAGGTGTGTTGACCAGGTACTTCAAAGCTGAATGGTTTGTATACATTTTGAAGTGTGCACCAAACAGATAATTCTGGAATTTCTGGAGCACATCTACCATTGCCAACCCTTCGCACTTCATGGTTGAATAATTATTCTCCACCTTAGACATTTTTCTTCTCGCAAATGCAATAGAATGGTAGATATATCCTACACCTAGTTGGGTTAAAACTACTCCTAGCACTATGCAGGATGCATCCACATGTACATGAAATTATTTCTTCCAATCTAGGAATACCAAAATGGGTGATGTAACCATCTTCTCCTTTAAACATCTAAGATTTTTTGGAAATCATCATCCCAGCAAAATGTGCATCTTTCTTGAATAATTTCTCCATGGGCACAGTAATCTGTGCGTAGGACTTAATAAATTTTCTATAGTATCTGGTGTGGCCCAATGTTTCTTGGGGGCTCTAAATTGATAATTACCACAATTTTAGCAGGGTCCACCATCAACCCTTCCTTACAGACAATGTGGCCCAAAAGTATCCCATATGGTATGAAAAATATGCATTTCTTTAGATTTAGGGAGATCTAATACTTCCTACAAGTATCCAACATTAGACGAAGACTTGAAACATGTTTTTTAACTAACTCGAACACTTTCCAATCATCAAAGTAGACCTCCAAAAACTTGTGAATAAATTCCTTAAAGACGTCGACTACAACCCTGGAAAATATCGCAGGGGAATTCTTAAGGCCAAAGGGCATAATTGTATACTAAAAATATCCCCATTCTATGGTGAAGGTGGTTTTACTTTGATCTTCTAGTGCGATCTTGATCTAGTGATATCCTGATAATTCATTTGTAAAAGAGTATGCTTCTTGACCACCAACATTTTCCAATAATTCATCGGTGAACAGCGTAGGGAATGGATCAGGTATAGAAGAATTGTTCAATTTCCTTAGATCTACGTAGATCCTGATGCCACCTTTTTTCTTATTCTCTTGAACTACCATTGGACTAACCCAGTCTGATTCTTCTACAAGCTCAATAATCCCTGTTGCGAGCATCTTATCTAGCTCTTCGCGCACCTTTTCTTTGTATGTAGGATTCAATTAGTATGGGTGCTACTTTACCATCTTCACATATGGCTTCAGATTGATCTTCATAACACCCACATCACCTACTATCCCTTTTAAATCAGAGAAACTTGTTGGAAACAAATCCTAATATTTACGTAACAACTCTACAACCTTGTCAACTATGTCCTCATCCTCTTAATCACCTATATTCATGAACTTTGGTTGTGCTTCTGACCTAATCTTCACTTGTTTGGTCTTCAATGGTTTTGAAATGTCAGGAACCTCTACCTTAGGCCCAATGACTTCGCATTGTCGGATATTGATATTCCTAGGATCTACCTTGCCCTCTTCTGTGGTAACATTATAACACTCCAGAGCATGGAACAACTGTGTACTCCAGCCAGGTTGTACCCATGATATAGGCTCTACAGGTGTTCTGAATATCACAGCCTTGATTTCCTATGATGCATCATCAATACATTTTAATCCATCCTCAAAACTGAATGTTAGCATAAAGCTTTCCTTCAAAACGTCCCACTTTGCAGTTCCATGTCATAGCTCTATTTCTAAGTACCAATTCATCATAATAGTATCCAAGGTATGGCATAATGTATGTACCCATTCAAGTTGTGGTTCCTCTCCCCATTCTTTCATCCATCGAGCCATGCTCACACGGATCGTCCTTCCCTATATATTTTTTAGTAATGCGGGTATTTGCATAGCCAAATCATAACTTCATCATCCTCCGATACTCCTTCCAGTTTCCAAAATTGTTCTTATGTGTACCCCACCATCTAGAAAGCGTAGCTCTTAGCGCAACGTCCAATGCCTGGAACCGATGCTCCTTCGGTACATCCCTTTCAAATTTATCGAGAAGCAAATTTACATCTTCTAAGCCATCATAATATGGTAAATTACATACCTCAGTGGATATACATTGAAGTCACTTAGTAAGTTCATTGCATCGCAACATTGATACTTCATGCAATCTATTTTTCCAATGCTTGAGCTCTTCATCTGAATCTGAGTTGCAAGATTTGTCCTTTTCCCAAGTAATTCTTCCATCCATCGTAGGGTTGATCCAATCCTCATTCCATGAATTAATCTTATAGATTTTGTCAATATCATCCTACTCATAGTAATCCTGGACTAGTTCAATATACCACACACCCTCGTCTGGATCCAGAGTAACAATGACTCTCAATTTCTTCTTCTCAAACGTCATGTGGTGCTTCTTCAGGTTGACGACCGTATTCATATCAAATGCCAAATCAATTCCAAGCAGCATCAAGTAGGGATTAATATCATCTACTATCTCGATTACCTCAAGATTATCTATAGCACGCACCCCTTCAATGTCGATAGTTACTCCATGTAAGCGTCCCATAGAAATAATATTTTGTTGGTTCACCATTAGCAACTGAATTGGGGACCATTGTAGTGTCGGATTTCCCATTCTTTCCCATGTTTATTCAGGAAAAATATTTGCATTAGATCCAAAATCTAGGATCACTTGATCCATTCCAAATTCTTTGATTTGTGCAGTCAAACTCATCTCCCGACCAATCCTTTTCTTACTTTTATCTACTATATGCATTGTGCATTGTTTATGTAGCAGCTTACCTTTGTCAACGCATTTATCTATTAACTCTTGTAGTCCCTCCGCCACTTTCCAGTCTGTTAATAGCTTCATGCAGGTTTGTAAGAAGGATGTCAATACTAAAGGATTTGTTTCTTGTGCAGCAATGACCTCTTCAGGCTTCTCTGTTTATGCACTCTGATTATTTGATGTGGAAGATCTTGAATCCACAAAGCTCTTTTTTGCCTCCATAAATGTTTCTTTTTCCTTATGCAAATCAAATTCAGTGTCCTTTTCAGCACCCATGTATCCTCTTCTGGTTGTTTCCCCACAAATTTATCTTCCCAGTAGCTATACCACGTCGCGTAACTATATTAATGTTGGGGCCATCTTCGTATGGTTCTGATCTCATTATCTAGATGTTTTCAGTGGGCTGTTAGTTCTTTTTTCTTGAATATTTGTGATGAGCATAGAGAAATCTTCTATCACATGGTCAAATTGTTGGCAATACTAATAAGAGGGTTATTTCAGGTTCTAACAATCTCGCGCAAACTGGCATGGTTCCCCACAATTGTAACAAATAATCTGTCTACGACTTCTTCGAGCTCCTCCCCCTCGTCCTCTTCCTCGTTCCTATAATCCTCATGCCTTGATCTTGTTGAGGATGCATCTCAGCCTATACTCTATATGTTCAAGTTATTTCCATCATTATCTCATAGCTTCAGAAATTTTGCTCATCATGGCCTACAGATTTATAGAAATTGCAGAATAGTTGTTGGGGAGTCAGTATGAACTTTTGCAACAAATGGAAATTGTTAGTTGAGTGTTTTCTTGTTATTTGGCAGAAAGTGCACCATGGTACTGCATCGTTACTTGGTCCAATGGAATTTTTTGGCTTTAGGGGGTTAGGACCTCCCCCAATTAAATAGTTATGATATACTGGGCAATGATCCTTACTTTGACCATTCCCTTTACATTTTAAGCACTAGAATTCAGAACGGGTCTGATTTTTTTACCTCTTTTCCCTTCTTTAGATCTTGCAACTCCATATGCAGGCTAGCCAGCTGTGTTTGAATTTGCTGCACTCCCAGATTCATATCCTGAATAGGAAAAGCCTCCAAATTCATAGCAATTTCTAGTGCTTCAACTGGCAATGTAATCTTCTTTTGTAACAATGGTAATCTCAAATGAGGCAACAACGTAGAAATATACTAGTCCTTATGTTTCTCGTCAGAAATTTGTATATTAGTCTATTGTAGTAGACATTTCAACCTTTAATCAATATCCCATGTAGATTCATTCACCTTCTGCTTAATTTCCTTTACCATAGTCACATATTGGGCTTGAGACTTTGATTTTTTTAATTCATTATTCAACACGTATTTTGTGTCTTTTAATGACACAGTTGAATTAGTCATATTGTACTTGATATACCAAGACAACACCCAATATCATAATGTTGTGACTAGCTCTTTATTCAAATAATCATTTGTTATCTGCTATGAATTCCACACAGCATCCACTACAAACTAGAATTGATCAGGGTCTTCTATCCCTAGACCCTTGAATATAGGCATCTTCATAGTGTTCTCCACATTGAATAGTAGAGGTGGAGGTGGAGGTGGAGGTGTAGGTGTGTGAGGTGGAGGTGATGGAAGAGGTGGAGTGGATGGATGTGGTATTCCTACAGTGCCCTGTTCTATCGACTGCGGTGCGCCTCGATGCGCCTTCAGACTATTACTTTCTTCTTCACTATCAAATGCTCCCAACAGAGGACTGCACTCAACAATTGTATCTAGATATTTTTTTAACTAATTCCCTCTTTGTGTAGTTCTTGCCAAGCCTCTTCTAAACATTAATTTAGTGGCATCACCCATTTCTCGCACAATATAATTTTAATCCATGTTTTCAGGGACTCCAAATACTTACCTCTTCGTCCTTTGAAAATTCGGCGTTCAGCTTTGCTATAATTGGCAGACATATCAATTGCAAACTCAGTGATAAATCCAACCAAAATATTATCGATCTAGTAATTGACAACCTTCACAACCTTGTATTTTGATTCTTCCAGACACTTCACTCACTCGGGGATCCACACAATAGGGTTATCCAGCTTCCAAGTAGGTTGACCATCCGCCAATTTAGCCAACCATTCATACAATTCACATGGGAAAGTGCAAAATAAAACTTTGTGTTCATTTGTATACAAATATCTCTACAACTGCTCGTCTTTCAATAGGCGTGGATTCCTGTTTTCTTGAGCTGCAAACTCGTGCAGCTTACGATCTATCCACTTCTCAATTTCCTTCTTTGTTGGTCTCCATGGACCCCACATCCCACATCCCTTAGTTAGATCTTGGTCCCAGCAACAGAACCATTTTTTGGCTTGAGGGGGCTTAGACCTAGGTTCAAATTTAGTTATGTAACCAACAAAACTCTACATTACCATCCCTTCTGGAAACAACCTGCATAGCACAGGCTGGAGTCTCACCTGAGGTAGTATTGGGGGATATTAGAACTAGGTTTCTACATACAGATGGTTGTGTGATGTGTTTTCTGTAGATCTATGGCTTTATCTTGACCTTCGTGAATTCTAGCCCTCGAAACCCAGAACTTACAGTAAATAATAGTTAACAGAGTTATGTCCTTCGGTGATTGTGCTAAACATGCTTAACATCATAGAAATAAACATATCTACGTCTTCATAGTTTCATTAAGTACTTTTCTTGATTAAATGAATTCAACAGATCATAAATACGGTAAATTTGGAGATAAAACAGTAATACACATACATTTCTTCTAAATAAATCTTTAATTATGCTTCAGATCTTCAAATATAGCTTCCTCCGACCCTACGCACACAGTTGCAGGGGCCCATGCACTCAGTTGTGGACTTACCAAGGTCTCCGTCCACACAGCTAGAGGAGCCTTCCTGTTCTCCCAAGTACATAATATATCAAATCATACCCAAATTATGCACTATTCTATCCTTAGCTATCTTATGACTCCTCTATGACTTCCTTTTATATTCTTCTTCATTACAATACCATGCTTCGCGAACCATGGGCTAATCTCAAAAAAACTTGACTTTAACAAACTAAGGGGCTTTGACCTTCCTAAAGCCCCTTTGACTCCTATTGACCTGCGCTACTCATGCTCCCCTCCTCAAAATGTGGAGACTTTACAATAGATTTAACAAAACTTAACAAAATTTGACCCAGGGGACCTTGTCCCAATAGTGGGCTCTCGATAAAACTGTAAACCCTGCCTGAAAAATAGCATTTTATTTTATTTTTTCATTTTAAAATGTATACGTGGGTATAGTATTATGGGACCCGCGAATGTACGTGTTTTTTATGGGAAGAGTCACGTATGGATTTTGAAATATTGTTTTTTAGTATAAAGTCAAGTCTGCATGGGAAAATGGACTTCGTAGGGCAATAAAAGAGCATCAAGTCTACAGGAGTGTTGAATGATGTTATGGCACCATTTCCTTGAGGATAATAATTTGTAGAATGTTTAAAAAACATACCCTTTATCCAAATCAAATTCATAAAATTTTAATGGTGAAAAATTAGTGGCATTGTAAATAGCAAGGGATGTTGGTGTTGTTTTTCCATGATACTGGAGTTTATATTACAATCACTGACACTATGAATCCAAGTATCAAAACAAACCACTTCGGACACTGGAACAATAAATAACAACAAATCAACATGTGCACAAATATAGACAGCTTTTTACAATTTTAACTGCCCAATTTTGTTATATTAACAAATTGATAATACAACTGTGTAGGGCTCCCGTACCAGGGATAATGGCCCTTATACATCCATTGTTACAAGACTACAACTGGGACTTAGTGTCAACAACTATGACATCCAAACTACACAAACAATATGCATTGACCATCTGGATGATAGAACGCACTCTCTTATCTACCCTCTATCGTACCCTAAACACACATGCCCAATCCTTTGGCTCTTGATCTGTAGCAACTCCAATATGCCTCTATCAATGAACCAGCTCCATTAGTTCATTGAACATGTCTCCAACTTCTCTATAGATGATTGTTAGCTCCTTAGGGACTTCTTGCCTATCTAGCTGCTCCTTAGTCCTTTAAGGACACAACTCTTGGGGAATCCTAATGCAGGAAAATTCGACTTTTCCTGCAACTTAAATCTCCTCTAAATAAATTTGCATCTTTTTAATTATTATCTTACAATCATTCACACATATTTTTCAAGACTCTTTTATAGTAATCAGTAATCATTCACATTATGTAAACATCCACTAGATATCCATGTATTCATGCATAAACACAAATTAATGAATTCCTCTTCTCATTAATAAACATCAGAATTGCACATACATAATAAAAATCCTGATCTATTCTCCTCTAGCCTAATTCTACATTCATTTGGCCATTAGTTCTCATTGTCCGTAAGCTTACAATAAATAGATTTAAGAAATGTAATAGCTTTTCCAAATCCTAAAAGCACTCTATAAATCACCCATAAATCTCTCCATAAATCATATTTTCCTAAATCCTAAAATCAACTTATATATACCTAGAATCCCTCATTCTTTTCAAGGAAAAATAACTTTTTCCTTGTGGGGAAAATATCACCTGTCCATAGCTTTTCTAAAACTATGACTCATTAGTTATAAAACTCATAAAATATACCAACTTGGAAAATACAATTTATTTAGATAGAAGAATATAAACTCTTCTAAAAACTCAGAACCCCTTTTTGAAGCTTTTACACATCAAAGACTTAATGTCTTGGAAGCTCTAATGCTCCTGCATCAGACTCCCAATATAGAAAAAATCTAGGACCTCCTAGGCATGTGTCATTAATTGTTGAATCTTCTTGGATCCCAAACTTTGTATTAAAATTGTTCACCTCTTTCTTCATGTTGTTTCTCTATTTCTTTTCTTCTTCAACCTTCCAGGTTTCCAAATTTTATGTTGTATTTGTCCAATCTCTTTGTTGATGTACTCTCATACATTCATTTTCATTTTGCAATTGACTACCCTTCTTACATTAATGTGCAATTTCGCATGCAATTTCATCATTTGTATTCTCATCCTGTCAATTTCCTTGTGCAAAAATTCATTTTGTTGGGACATGTTATTATCACCAATTACTTGTAATTGAATCTATGTTTTAAAATATTTTATGACCTTAGTGGTCATTTCATTGTTTTCATAACCTCTATGCTCACACTCTTCATCATCATGCTTCTTTTCCAATATGTTTAAGACACTTGAATGTTTTCTCCCCTGCTGCTCCACAAATGATAGAGTATTACCTTCTTAAGAATTATTAATTCTAACTTAATCTTCATTATTGTCTTCAAATAAAATTCCCTGGATTGTATCTTCAGAATTCTTACTCTTTTCTTCATCTGATGCCTTAAGCACTCCTTCTATGCCTGCAACTTTCATGTAGTATTCTCAACCAATCCTTGGATTGATAATCCATTCTTCCAACATCCTTAGATCTGATTCAAAATATGTCAGCATTAAGTATAAATGTTTATCTTCCTTTTCATGCTTCCTTTGATTATCTCCATGAGCCACTTCTTATTTTTCCTCTGCAACAATAGGTTTATTTAACCATCTAAACAATCTCTTTATCCAGTAATGTAAGGTTTTCATGATTGTTTTATTCATGAGAGAATGCTACCTCATCCTTTATCATAATGAAATTATGATTTTTTCTTCCTTTTGTGCCTTAAGAAGACATTTATTTTTCTTCCTTCCCCTTCATGATAGTTCTAGATGACTATCCATCACCATCCACAAAATAACCTGCAACCATACACAAAATATTAATTTCAAAAATATTTGGATTTTCATCCTCTTTTATTTACTCTATCAACACATCTGCATGTTTATCTGAACTATCCAACTAGTTCATGAGACTTGCAGAAAGTCCCTCATCTTCATTCTCATCAAGAAATCGTCCTTGCTCTAGTTCACAAATGCACACATTCTTCTTATTTCCCTTTAGCTCTTCACTCTTATGTTTACTACTTAACCTATCTTCACCTGTAACTTTTTCCACTTCACCTTTTTCAATAACACCCATCTGCAGCTTTGGTCTTCGACATCTTGTTGTAGTAGCTCCATAAGCACATTCAACCATGACTTCTTATCATTCATCTCTTTCTCAAATTCCTCATCCCTCATCTTCCTCATGCCAATTGCTTTGACATTTTCTTTCATCTAATTGTGAATTCTCACTGAACCCTTAACATGACTATCAGTAGTCATTTTCACTTCCTTCTTTTGTGAACTCTCATTGTCCACTTGTGAGATATAATCTATTCAACACCTCACCAAGCTATCTCCTCCAAACTTGGCCAAAGTTTTTACTTCACTTGAACCTTCTTTCTGAGCACTCCTTTCTCTCTTGGTTGTTACATTTACATTACTCACTTATTGAGAACTTCCACTTGTCCTCTTCCTCTTTAGCAATGTTAATTTTTTACTAGAGTTATGCCACAAATTTCTTCACCTGAGAGGTTTGTATGCCCCTTCTCCCTTTGTCATAACTTTATTGTTGTAATGGTTGCTACATGCACATCAATTAATTGTCAAAAAAAACACAAGACTAATAACGTGTCGGATCTCAATAGATTTTCTCTTCTTAATCCTTTGCATAAGATTTTATGTGTTATGTTCCTAGAAAAACCCTTCTCACTTAGATCTATGTTTCCCAAAGAGAAATTCCTACTATGATACCACTTGATGCAGGAAAATTTGACTTTCCCTGCAACTTAGCTCTTCTCTAAACAAATTAGTACTTCGTTATTTCTCTTACAATAATTCACACAGATTTGTCAGGACTCTTGTACAGTAATAAGTAATTATTCACATTATGTAAACATACACTCTATATCCATGCATTCATGCATAAACACACAAAACAATTAATGAATTCCTCTTCTCATTAATGAACACCATAATTATACATACATAATAAAAATATTGATCTATTCCCGTCTGACCTAATTCTACACTTATGTGGCCATTAGTTCTCATTTCCCATAGGATTAAAATAAGTAGAATTAATAAATTCAATAGCTTTTCCAAATCCTAAAAGAACTCCATAACTCATATTTTCCTAAATCCTAAAATCACCCTATCTATACCTAGAACCTCTCTTGCTTTTCAAGGAAAAATCTCACCTATCCATATCTCTTCTAAAACTATAACTCATTATATCTAAAACTCATAAAATATTCCAACTTGGAAAATACAATTTGTTTATATATAAGAATATACATTCTTCTAAAAAATCAAGGCCCTTTTTGAAGCTTTTACACATCAAAGACTTAATGGCTTGGAAGCTCTAATGCTACTAATCAACTTTATTCCCATTGGTGCCTTCATGTGCTACCTGATGAAGACACTCGTTAGGGCACAAAGTGTTTCCACCTATCACTACAAGATTTCCTCCAACAATGAACTTGGGCTGATGTGATATGCTCCCTTGACCTCATTTCTTCTTCCTTCAAAAATCAGTAAAAAGATCACCCAATTCTACCTCTTCTAATAGCCCTCTTAGTCCTTCAAGAGGATGTACTTGGGACTTCGAGCAAGCCACAACAACCCTCCTAACTCTTGCTCTTTTGGATGCTCCAACATTGTCCTAAACTAGGACCATCTCATCCTCTAGCAACAATCACCCTCAAGCATCTCATCAACATACCTTAGGACTCTTACTTGGCCAGTGTAGATTGTTGTAGCTTTGGCTGACTGGTTAGGGCTACTAATAGTCCTTGTTTAGCCCTCTCAAACACTTCTACCAACACTCTAATAGATGTGACCCTCCTCCTTTCACAAGTTTGGGTAGTCTTCTCCTCCAAACAAGGGTCACAACCCTCTTTAGGCTGCCCTGAAAGGGCTTAAATTCCTTTCATTTGAATAGAACTCCTATGACCCTATTATAAAGATGAGAACAACAACAAACCCTCACCAAAATCACCTAGATTTATCCTAAACAATTTTGGCCTACTCCTGCACTTGCTCATCCCTTTTTAAGGCATCTTTCAACATGAAAATCAAATGGATACCTTCATTAATTCCATTCCTTCCTACGTAGTTGCACATAATTATGCAGGAGTTTTTTTGAAGGCCTATTAAGCATCTCGACCTCTAAAACAATCATTTCTTCCAACCTGAAAACACATAGAGAAACTCTACTTGTCCACTATGAGGATCCTCCCTATTTCTATTTAGAGTATCCCTTCTAGACCTCAACCTTCTACATGTACAACTTGTTCCCCAAACAGTCCAGAAAGAAGGAAAAATTATGCATCTTTCACCTTCTTTGTGTTACTCTATCCTATGGCAAAAACAAAGATTAAATTGTGATCTATTCTCCTTGGATGTGTCAAATGACCTCCTCCTTTACCTCTATTTATATGTTTCATGTGTGGTGTGTCATTAGCCCTTAAGGGAACTCCTCTAATTAGGTTGACTTTTCACTTTAGCAACCATAAGCACACTCTAACACACAAAAATTCATAACTCTCTTTGTATACCTCCGATCTCGATGATTTTCATGACTCCTAGTTCCTTTTAGGATTCTCCATCATATCCATAGGTCAAATAATTAATTCTCTTCTTGGTTTTGGCCCCACACCCTTGGGTACAAAACCCCAAACTTGGGTTCTAATCTCACAAACCATATTTGTGTGCCCATTCCTCCAAAACCCACTAGCCTATGGTTTGGAGTACCTCCTAAGCTACAATTCATGTTTATCCCTTTCAAACACTCCAACCAACCCTCTAATATATGTATCCCTCCTCTTTTCACAATTTTGGGTAATCTGCTCCTCCAAATAGGGTTAACGACCCTCTTTAGGATTCCTTAAAAGGGCTCAGCCTCCTTGCAAATGAACACAACTCCTATGACCCTATTCTTGCACTTGCCTAGCCCTATCTAGGGTGTCTTTCTACCTGTAAAAACACATGGATGCCTTCACCAATGCCTTTCCTTCCTGTTCAGTTTCCACAAAACTATGTGGCCTTGTTTTCGAAGGCCTATTAGCCAACTCAACCTCAAAAACATACCTTTCTTCCAACCTGGAAACACACATAAACTCCTCCTTCCCACTGTGAGGACCCTCCTTATTTATGCTCAGATTATCCCTTCTATACCTGGACCTCCTACCTATGCAACTTAGTCCCCAAATAGTCTACAAAGAAGCACAAACTGTGCATATTTCACCTTCATTCGGTTACTCTCTTCCTTCAGCCAAAACAAATATTAACTTCTAATATATTCTCCTTGGGTTTGTCAAATGACCTCTTCCTTTACCTATATTTATATGTTTCATGTGTGGTGTGACATTAGCCCTTAAGGGAACTCCTCCAATTAGGACGACTTGTCACTTTAGCCACTATAAGCACACTCTAATACATAAAAAATCATAACTCTATTTGTAGACCTTGGATCTTGATGATTTTTGTGAATCCTAGTTTCTTTTAGGATTCTCCATCACCTCCATAGGTCAAATCATAAATTCTCTTCATGGTTTTGGCCCCACACCATTGGGTACAAAACCCCAAACTTGGGTTCTAAGCCCGCAAATTATATTTGTGTGCCCATTACTCCAAAACCACTTGCCTAAGGTTTGGAATACCTCCCAAGCTACAAATCTGAATAGTTGGTACACAAAACTTGGGAATGATGTTCTATTCAAGGAATTACATTACCACTTGATTGTTGACTTTTTAAAGTGGAATGTCTTCAATCCAACGCATAAAATAATATGTAGTCGTAAGGATATATTGGTTTTGCTTAGATGAATGCGAGAAAATGTCACTGAAAACATCAATTCCCCATTGTTGAAATGTATCTTCAACTTGAATTGGTTGCAGTGAGGTTGCTGCTCTTTTTTCCCTTTCAGTACACTTTTCGAAGATAGGAAACTTTGTGGCATATGTGTGTGTATCTTTGGATAGAGTGGGAAAACAATAACCCACGCGAATAATATTGAGTGTCGTAGTTTGATTGATGAAGTTTCCTCCATCTAATCCATCATGAAGCTTAGTAAGAACTCTATCTACTTTGGAAGACTCTAAGCACCGCAATAAGACTTCATTGTGATGATTCCATAACATAATACCATTTATTAGTTTACATTGAGTAGAGTTAAGTTTAATTTCACATTTTTTCTTTACTAATAATTTCAGAAGCAAAGTGTTGTGTTCCAAATACTGCCTTGATTCATTGTACCAGTGTGGTTATGTTGTGGACATAAGCACAAGATCTTAATTGTACATCTCAATTTTGTTGTCCCAACCTTCATTCTCTTCAGTATTAAGATCCATATCATGTGCCTCTAGCTTACATAACCCATGATCCTTAATAATATGTGCTGGCTTAAATTCAAAGTCATATACTTGCAATGACTTCATCCTTTTGCATAAATAGTGATATAACAATAAAGTGAGGAACAATCACCTTGGCATGGCTCTTCAGGACATATAGCCTGAAGTGCTTCAGGCTTTGTAGACTGCATAGGCTTACTTGTCTATATTTCGATAGTTTATCTAAGATCATTGCATGCATGTACTCGTAAAAGATATCAGCCACTCATTTCGTTTTTCATCTTTCTACATGAGTACAATCGCGAGAGTGGAATCAGATGCAAAAGTGTAGAGCATGAATTCTTTATCAAAAATGGGACTAAAGAAGGCAAGGGTTGTTGCAATCATTTCCTTGATTTTAGTGAAGGTTTCCTTTTCTTATTGATTACACTCGAATGTTGTGTCTTTCTTTATTATATCTTATAAGGGTTTCATAATTTGCACGAAATTAGATATGAATTTCTTAATGAAGTTGATCTTCCCCAAGAAATATTGCATTAACGTTTTCCCATTAGGGTATGGAATCTACATGATGGCCTTGATTCTTTCCAAGTCAACAGTGATTCCACTCTTAGCAATAATGTGCCCTAGGAGATTTCCCTCAAATAATACAAAGATAATTTTCTTTGGTTTGAGTGATATGCCATATTTACGGCATCGTTTGTAGATTTGTTTAAGATGACGGAGATGATCTCCAAGCACCTTTTGGAAAATAATGTTACATTGTCAAGGTACACAACTACATTTTGCCAAATTAGCCCCCTAAAAGCTATATCCATTGCACATTGAAAAGTAGCCTCAACATTTACCAAGCCGAGAGGCATATGTATGAATATGAATGTGCACCACTTACTTATGAAGGTTGTTTTTAATCTGTCTATTTTAAATACTAGAATTTGATTCTAACTAGAAAATCCATCTAATTGAGAGAACATTTCAGAACTTGATATTGTCTGAAGAATCTATTCCATGGATGGAAGATGGTAATTATCTTTGTTTGAGGCACAATTGAGTTTTTTAAAACCCATACACAGTCATATATCACATGATTTCTTTTTTACAGGGACCAAGTTGGACACCCAAGTGGAATGTCAGACTTCAAAAATTATCTTCACATTCAACAGTTTATTCAACTCCTTCTATATGAGTGGTTCCAGAGTTGGATGTACTTTCCTCAATTTCTGCTAGAATATTTTGATAACCCTCCTTTATGGGAATCACATGTTGGATGACTCGAGTGTCATAATTTTTCAAATCATCATACAAATTCTACACAAATACTACTCAGTGCAAGTGTATCATTAGTGGATGCAACTCCTTCTAGACATTATAACTCCTTGCACATGAAACTACATATTAAGTTAGAGAAACCAAGATCATTTTAACGCTTGAGAAAGTCACTTTTAGATGTTGGTGTGATTTGATTTCTTGCAATTTACTTTCCTATAACATAGATTAGGCAGTGTGCCATTACATCCTAACAAGTGTTGTGTGCTTTAGATTACCTAATGAATTGTAAAATTCTCTTTATACCATGAAGCTTCCATATATGTGTACATATACGGAAGCTACGGATATACAACTATGCCCATATGTGGAATCTTTAATATATGTAAGTACTTTTGTGTGCTAGAGTTTTGAGGCCACATTGGAGTTGACCTTTTATATGTTCAAATCTCTCAAGAGATTAGGGAGTGTGTCATTGCATTCCTACTAGTGTGGTGTATTACCTGATGGCTTGTAAAAGCATATTTATATATTGAAGCCATATATGTGCATATATACGGAAGTTGCACATAGCCTAATGGTTTCAGAGAATTTGGAAAGGGAATGCCACACTAAAATTTTAAATATTTTGTTGGATACTCTTAAGGAACCAAGTACTTACCTAGGACAACCTAAAAAAGAGAGGATTTTGTTGGTCGAGTTTCTACACTTTGTGTTTTTCAGAAGATGAAATTGTCCAACACCTATTTTTACAATGTACCATTTCCAAGGGGTTATGGGAAGGGGTGTTACATTCATTGAACATACATTCTGGTTGGACATATTATTCCATCATGGATTGTTTACAGGATTGGATGGAGGGGAATCCCATTCACAAATCCCTTCCTTACTTTGTATTCTGGTGCATTTGGAGGAACAGGAATGCAAATATTTTTTAAGGTAAGGAAACTCTTTTAAGTTATTATTGTCTTCACAGGTAATTGCTTACTATTTGAAGAGGGGCCCTTCAGTTAAAAAAGCAAAGAGCAGAACGATACAAACACATGAACTAGCTAGTGTGTTCCCTAATGCATATTTGAATGGGGCCTCTGTCAATTCAAGATGTGGAAGCGATGGATTATTATTTGTGTTAGATCAACATCATTATAAGCTTTTCTAGAATAGAAGATAGGGGTCAAAGTCACGTGTTGAGTTGCTAGAATTATGGGTTACAATATACTTCAGAAAGCTATAGTAGATTGATTCATTGATTGTCTTTGAAGACTCAAGAGTCACCATATATTAGGCTAATGAAAAAGCCAAGCTTGAAGTCCCTTCATTGCTCTGTTGGAAACAAAGGATAAAGGCATTGGATTCATCTTTCAAGTCAATTTCTTTCTATCATATTTATAGGGAATCAATTTTTGAAGCAAACAAACTCCCAAAGAAAGGTATCGGGAATCAAGAAGGATTCTTATACTATGAATAATACAAGGAGGAGGTCCTCATCGATAGAGGACATGTGTCTCTTTTTTCCACATAATAACAATAGTACTTGTTATTTATCTACATGGTTATTGTTTTGATGTTGCGCAGACTTGAAAATGGTGTAGTATGTGATTGATACAATATCCATAGTTTTTTTTAATATATAGTTATGTGTGATGATTATAGACATATGTAAATAATTTTCATTTTAATGAGATGATAGTTTTTTCTCTCTGAAAAAATTAGATGTAGTTGTATTAA
>APFE031647890.1:167133-208771 GCA_000404065.3 Pinus taeda
AAATTAAATCGAGAGTATGGTAGTTACACATTTATGGAGTATGATATTATTATTATTTTAATGTCGTGTAAGATGTAGTATAAAGAAGCAACTCGTTGATCAATGTAAAGTTTTTTATTTAAATTGTAATTTTTCTAAAAGTTTATGAAAATTTTTATAACATTAAAATGGTGTAAACTTAGCTAAGTGATAAATTCATATTTATTCGTTCTTTAGGTTTTGGACCACCATATATAAAAGCCATTGAATGTCACACCTAATTTATTGTGACTTAATTTATGATTTTTAAATTATGTTTAATGTTTATAAAATGATTTTTAATTTGGAGTTGGTAGGTTGAGAACATGTTCATTGCATCCAAATAAATATGCAAATGAGATGGTGTATATAGGTAGCTTCAATAGTGTTAAGATTTTCTTATTCATGTATGTAATTTTTTTTGTGGTTGTGTTGATAATTTTATAATTATAAAATTGGATTGAATTAATGAAATAAATTTAAAAACGTAATTTAATTGAGTTATTGGATTTAATTGTGTGTTTTTTATTTGATATTTTTATAATCTTTAATTTAATTGAGTTATTGGGTTTAATTTGTGTTATTGTATTGATATTTTTATAATCTTTCAATTTTATTGAATAAATTATACAAATCCAAAATTTTGTTAATTTATTTGATTGGGATGAATTATAAGGTAAGTTTGATTGGTTGGATTTTAATATAATTCAAAATATTATTTGTAAATAAGATTTCACCAAAAAAATTTAATGAGATTAATTATGTATATGTGTTATGAAACTAGTTCACAATAAAATAGAAAGTAGAGATAAACGTCTTAGAATTCAACCTCTTCGAGGGGGCAGCTTCTTTTACATTACACAAATGAAAAATTCTTGGATGATACAAATGACAAGACCTCCTTTCTATATATAGGAGTCTAAGGGGTCATAACATAATCAGAGCCAACATAACAATAATAATTTAAGGGCACAATAATAACAATAGTGGGCTTCTATGGGGCACAATAATAACAATAGGGGGACTACATGGGCACAACAATATAATAAGGGGGTTGTACTAATAACAATAAGGGATTACACTAATAGTATAGGGACCTAACATGCCCCTCTCCTTCAAAAAGTGTTGTCCTCAATGCTTGAGTAGTTCTTGATGTTTTTGTGTAAAATTATTTTCCTCTTATGTGGAATCTTCAGTGGGTAAGTTCTTCCACTTGATGAGATACTCTGAAATTGGTTGATTTCATAGCTGTTGGGTTCTTGTTTCTGTGACTGCTCCAAGTTCCAATATGATTTTTCCTTCCTCGTCAAGTTCTGGAAATATTGTTTGAACTGGGACCTTCTGCAACTTTTGAATGAGTAGCCACACTTCTTCGTCCTTCTTCCATTCATCCCTTGCTTCATCTATCCAATCTGGTTGGATAATAGAAATAGCACAAAACAATGCTTCCACATCCTCATCTTTTCTTGAGAGTGCATTTGCAACAACATTTTTCTTCCCTTTTTTGTAGATGATTTCAAAGTCATAACCCAACATATTTGTGACCCATTTTTTTCTATTCTTCTAAAGATAATATTTGTTCTAAAAAGTATCTAAGACTATCATGATCCATTTTTACCTTGAAGTGTCTTCCCATTAGGTAAGGTCGCCATTTCTTAAGTGCATGCAGTATTTCCAACATTTCCTTCTTATAAATAGCTTGCTTGAGATGTAGATGTAAAAATAACCAATCTCCTACATAAAAAATTCTTTCACTGCGTTGTTGATCTACCTGTTGTTTCATTTGATTCTGCACCAAAGTGGCGTTATCCTTTAAAAGTTGGAGAACTTGTTGTTGATGCTCGATGTGATATTTCAATGCTTGAATCTTTTTCTTCTTGATATGTCCTTCTATCTTGAGAGTTTGAGGGGTGGTAATTTCTTCCAATGCATTGCAAGATATGGTCAGATTCATTTCTTAATGCTCGATGTCATCTTTCACTTCTTGATATGTCCTTCTATCTTGATAGTTTGAGGAGTGGTAATTTTGGTCAATGCATTACAAGGTATGGTCAGATTCATTTCTTCTTTCTTGATATGCTCTTTCACTTCTTGAACCTTTTTCTTCTTGATATGTCCTTATATCTTAAGAGATTGAGGAGTAGTAATTCTTTCCAATGCTTTATAAGACATGGTAGGATTCATTTCTTCTTTCTCTAGGGTTGGTTCTTGGTGTATATACTCTTGTTTTGACATTTCATGATCCTTTTCTTCCTCCTCTCCACAAACAATGTAAAATAATTTCTTCTCAGCACACTTATGACCTTTAATGTATTTGTTATCACAATTGTAACAAAGCCCTTTTTCTATTTTTTCTTCCAATTGCTGTGGTGTAACCCTTGTAGGTTACGGAAGGCTAGGAGAAACAACACTTCCATCTTTATAGTTGTGAGGGGTAGGCTTCCTTGTTTCCATAGTTTTTCTTTCCACTTTGTAACAAAGCCCTTTTGCTCTTTTTTCTTCCGATTGTTGTGGTGTTGCTCTAAATAAGGTGTTGCTCTTTGTATCCTCATAATGTGCTATCATTTCCTCCATGAAAATTGACCACATAACAAGTTTTTTATGAGAACAGAGCCTTTCATACCATAAAAATTGATCCGGTTCTAAATACGAAGATGCAATACGTACCTTTTGTAACAGTGGTACACCATGTAGATCAAAATATTGCTCCATTTGTAGTATCCAATTTATCGAATCCTTGCCATAAAACTTCCTCATATCACCTTTTCTTGATTTTAGGATCTCGATCTTGAAATGATTGTAACTCTGTAATTTCAGATCTCCATGTTCTGAAATTTCTTCATGTGGTAGCTCTCTGTGTTCTCTTTCTAATGCCGCAAGTTTAATCAAGATTGGATTTTGCAAGGAAATGTTATGTCAAATCTCTCAAGTTGACCTGATTATAGACTGGTTCAGTAGAGTGAACTTGTACGAAGTTCCACGTGTCAATGTTTCAACCTTAGTACCTAAAACTGATACACAGATAACTATAGGAATTCCTCTTTCTGAAACTTCTTACGCAATTTCAATCTAATGCTCATAAAAAAAAGTTATGACGATTTTCCCCAGGTCACCTGTTTGGAATGTAATTCAAGAGTATGCAAAATATCTAACTTCCTTAGATCATATCTCTGCAAATATAGTGAGAAAAGATCTTAAAGTCAGACCCGAGGATCAGCATGATTTTGTCTCAAACGGGGTTTTTTTTTTTTGGCTTCTGAAATGTCACAGAAACAAAGTTATTAGCGAAATGCCACGATGACCTGTTTGGAATAGTGAAACCTAGAATCCATAGCTCTATACCAATGTTATGAAACTAGTCTCACAAAAAGATAGAAAAGATAGATGAACACCTTAGAAATAAGCCTTTGCGAGGGGGCAACCTCCTCAATTACACAATGAACAATTCTTGGATGATACAAATGACAAGACCTCCTTTCTATATATAGGAGTCTAAGGGGTCATAATATAATCATAGCCGACATAACAATAATAATGTAAGGGAACAATAATAAAAATAATGGGCTTCTATGGGGAACAATAATATAATAAGGGGGTTGTACTAATAACAATAAGGGGTTGCACTAGTAGTATAGGGACCTAACAGTCGCCTACTATTTTTAGCAAACTACAGGAGTACGTGGAGTTCAAGGCAGATTTTCACCGCGTATCGTTCAGGGCACATAATGACCCTGTGCAGAAGTGGCATGACTTGCCTTACTTGCTAAGTGATGATGCGATCGATGCAGCTCTTGATTGGTGGATGGTAGAGTGGCACACTGCCTCAAACTCGGCAGTGGGATTGAGCAAGTCTGACGCTAGTGCAAAAAGGAGGAGGCCAAGCTCAAGATGGTATAGCTGGCTGAGAAGACGAGGAAGGAGGCCCATGACAAGGCCCATGCAGAGTGCGATGCTGCATAGTAGGCAGAAGAGAAGACAGGCAGAGAAAAGCAGGACTTTAACAAAGGTTCGAGGTTGCCCTCAGCTGAAACAGAAGAAGAAACAGACGAGCAAACAAAGCAGTGCAGAGTGGATCTGTAGACGGCGTCGTTCCATATCAAGCGTCCAAGAGGACAAGAAAACGTTGGGCCGCGGAAGAAATCCAAGGACAGTAAGAAGTTGTTGGACACAATCACCCTAACAAAGGGATATTTGAATGACATTAGAGATACAGTGTGGGATGTTAATGCGGAGGTACTACAACAGTTCAAGCAGCAACAACAACAAGCATTGGGGGCCATCCAGATGAGTTTGCATGAGCTGCGGATTCATACATCACAGAACGGCGCAACGTCCACCAGCCTCACTAGTGGTACTTCAGAAGTTGCTGGGATGCTGCATGTGAAGGACTCCAAGCGATAGCTCTGCCGGAGGGAGCACTAACAATAGAGATCGAAGCTGTCAGGCCCATTGTCAGCGTGCTCAAGGGAGTAGGGCTGAACTTGGCAATGCTTCCTGGCAAGATGCTCCACCTACTCCAAGATGGGGTGATCGCAGAGTTGAGGGCCCATGAACAATGCGCTTTGCAGGTGATCAGTGAAAGAAAGATCAATAATGTGCAGATGGCCCTACAACGAGACTCTAACATCACCACCATGAACGATGTAACTAACTTAAACAAGCACATAGTTCAGGTTGTAGAGGAACCATGTCGAATGGTCCCGTAGTTGGCCATTCTTGCAGGAGAATTGGTAGAGGTGCATGTTTGCAAACTTGCTATGGGGGTGCGTGACGCCCGCATAGAGTTGGCCAAGGTTTAGCTGGAGTTGAACCTCCAGATTGCAGAGTTGCAGTTGAAGGCCCAGCCTTCAACTTCGTCGGAAGTAAGGGAGCAACGCGCAACCACTGTCACAGAGGTGATAGTGGCAGTAGACAGTGCAGTAGCAGACACCACAAGGCTATTTGAACAGTCGTTTGAAGTATTGACCAGTCTGTAAGAAGATCCTAATGTACAGAGGCTGGAGACAGAGGCACAATAATTGCAGTAGCGCTACGACGAGGTGAAAGGAAAAATGCGCACTGTTGCCCTCACACAGAGACTTGCGAAGCTACAAAAGGCCAAAACACTGAAGGAACAGATAGATGTAGCTCAACACAAAGAGGCAGTGCTGAAGGTGTGCTGGAAGCCTTGGTTGGACGAGGCCTATTTGGTCATGACCTCCACTAAAGGAAAGCTTGCTATTCTATAGGTGACTTAGCAGAAGCTTCAGGCTGACAATTCAAGAACAACAACAAAACAATTGGTTGAAGAAATGAAGCAGGTGACCGCACAGTGTACCGTCAAGGTGGTAGTCATATAGGTCGAGCTAGAAGGTCTTCACTCCAAGATCTCCGTGCCCACAAAGTGACTCGAGGGTAAGTCACCATGTTTGTGTTAGGGGCCTACTGGGAATAGTTTCCCCCAATAATAGTTTTGGGGCTAAAGCCCGTGTTTTGGGATAATTTTGTAATAAAGTTGTAAAGTCTCCACATTTTGTGGTCGCGGAACGCGAAGGTGTCAAGAGTCATAAAGGGTTGTCCACCCTTATTTTGTAAAGTGTTAAGTTGGCTGTAAAGATCTAGCCATGGTCCGTGGACCATGGGATTGTATAAAAAGGAGCTAAGTAAGTAAGATCTAAGTAGTTAGTAGCGAAGTAGAGTTGAGATGGTTTCTACAAAGTGATCTAGCTTGGAGAAGTCTAGTGTTTTCGAGTCTTATCATAGGTAGAGGCTTTGCAACTGAGTGCGTAGAGGCCTAGGGTAGAAGTCTGCAGCTGAGTGCGTGGACCCCTGCAGCTGTATGCACAGGGTGGATAGAGTTTGTATTAAACTGGAGATATCAATAAAGAGAAGTATTATGCAATTACTGTATATTTAGTCTCTATTACTGCATCTAATTATATTGCATTATGATCTAGAATTATATTACAATGTTTATTTGATGTGCAAATATATGTGATTATATTTGTTAATTGAACACAAGTAAGAATATCAGTTTACGTGTTGATAACTATTATTGATTGGTATAATAAGTAAAACACTTGAGATAACTTGGGAACCTATACAATACATTGTCAAAGGAGCGTGAAAGTACCTCAATTGCTGGTTAGGGATGTGCGAAGGTCAATCGTATACCTTCGCGAAGGTACTGAAGGGCGGGATAGAGGGTATATCAATAAGCCCTAAGGCTTAGCAACTTGCACGAAGGTAGGAGTAGGGGGAATAGACCGACATCACAAGCATCTCAGGGTGTGGAAACTTAGTTCCAACATCCCCCCATACTGCGTCAGGTGAGACTTCGGTCCGCGTTCCGCGGGTTGATGCCGAAAGGGCTAGTAGTGTAGGGATTTGTTTGACCGACTAACGCTGAACCTAGGTCAGGGCCCACTAAGACAACACTCATCTAATTCTTTCCTATTTGGATTATCTTACTATACGATCCAAAAAGCGCTATGACCATTTGGAGGACCTTTGCCTGGTGTTTTAAATATGCCGACAATTTAACCTATGCTTGAACCCTATCAAGTGTGTATTTTGTGTTAACGTAGGATGACTACTAGGATTCATTGTTTCCTAGCAAGGTATTAGAGTTGACCCCCTCAAAGTCTAGGCCATCAAGGAAATTTTTCCTCCCAAAACTTTAAAGCAGCTCCAAAGCTTGTAGGGTAAGGACAACTTCTTATGCCACTTTGTTTCTGACTAGGCCACTTGTACGTGTGACTTCTTGCGCCTGCTTCATCAAGAGATCCCTTTCCATTGGGTCCATGAGGTACAAGACTCATTTGAAGCCCTAAAAGACACATTATCTTGGGCGCCTTTGATTAGCCCTTCTAACCATAACAAGGACTATACCCTATACGTCTCTTCTAAAGTAGCCACTTCTAGGGTACTAGTCCAAGAAGGACCTGATAATAGAGAGCACGTAATCTACTACCTCAGCAAGAACCTCTCTGGGGCTGCGTTGAAGTATGAGCCAACTGAAAAAGTAGACTTAGCCCTCTTGTCCACTCTGTACAGAATCTTTGACATTAAATAATATTACGGATCACCACCGTAGTATAAAATATCAACCCTATGTGATACTTACTCACTCCTTGTATGATGAACTACAAGTATGCTTGATGGGTCATTATTCTGTAAGAATTTGATCTTCCATTTTCCTCCCTCTAGAGACAGAAGACTCTTATTCTCATTGATTTCATCATTGATCTCCCAACAGAGACCCAAGGTTCCCCCATTAATGATGCATTCCCTGATGAACATTTGTTCTTTGTATCAATAGATGACCCTTAATACAACGACATCCTCCTCTTTTTACGAACTCAAAAGTTCAAACCTCAACTTACTCATGACGATCGGAGGTGCATATGCCACCAAGTCCCCCATTACCTCCTTCTAGGTGATTTCCTATATTGAAGAGGCATTGACACCATCCTCCGTCGATTCCTTGCTCACGAACAAGCCGAGCAAGTCTTAAATGGTTTCCACGGTGGGGGTTGTGGTGGCCGCTTTTCAGGGATGGTCACTACTCAAAAAGTCCTTTGTGTTGGTTATTTATGGCCCACTCTGTTCCATGACTTTATTCAATCAGTCAAGAGATGTGAGCAGTGCCAAAGTGTTGGGATGGGGTCCCCTGGGTCAGTTTTGGGGTTAAAATAACCCAAGTTTTGATGTATATTTTGTAACTAATGTAAAGTATCCATGATTTGTGGATGCAGAGCATGTAGATGGTTAGGAGTCAAAGGGGTTTTAGCCTCTTGTTTATGTAAATTTTGAGTAGGCTTTGAGACCCACCCATGGTCCGAGGACCATGGGATTGTATGTAAAAGGCTATAAATAGGTGTGTCTTAGAGAGTCTAATGCAGGTCATGGTGGATGACGAATAGAGTCTTAGAAGTGATGGCACAGAGAAGTGGGTTAGATAGGAGAGAAAGGCTCTGCAACTAAGTGCACAGAGGCCTAGGTAGAGTTTGCAGATGAGTGCGCGGACCCCTACAACTGAGTGCGCAGGGTAGTTTTGAGTTTGTAAAATTGAACTGAAGATCCATAAAGAAGATTATTGAAGAATTCCTGTGTATATCTATTTACTTCTGTTTATGATATATGTTGCGGATGAATACTGTGTTTATGAACTATTGATCTAATGATGCGTGTTTCACTTGAATAAGTCCTAATAGATGAACACAATACATGGTAAGCACTTTCGCGAAGACTGTGATGAATGTTGTTATGTTTTCTAAATAACTTAAGTAGATCTGTGTGAACACTAATCTAGGATTGTTCTCTGATGCATATAAGTGGATAAATCAACTGATAAAGGTTTGCTAAAGCCAATTGTAGACCTTCGTGAAGGTTTAAAGACTGTTTGAATAGAGTTGCAGTACAAATCCCTAGGGGCTTATAAATATGCATGAAGGTAGATATAGGGTTATAAAAGACATCACACTGATCTCTGGATGCGGAAACTTGGTTCCAGCATCCCCCCATACTGCTTTGGGTGAGACTGCCCAAAGGGCCAGTTGTGTAGGGTTTTGTTGGTTGGCGCAACTAACTCTGAACCTGGGTCAGGACCCCCTAAGCCAACAAATGGTTCCATTTCCAGGACCAGGACCTGCTTGAAGGAGATGTGTGATGTCACATCACTAGAATTTGACCAAGAAAAAAATTGAAAAGTGGCTGGATAGAAAAATTCATGAATTCGCGGTGCAGGAAAATAGGAATCTGTGCTTGTCAAAAGAGCAGTGGTTGGATAGATATTTGTATATAGAGATACATGAAATTTTATTCTACACCTTCTTGATTGAATTATACGAGTGGTTAGCTAAGTTGGAAGATGGTCAAGGGAGGTCGAAGCTTGACAATGCAATAGTGTGGACTCCATAACTAGTACGATAATTAGAAGCCTCTGAAGACAATATCGTGCGGGTTGTCGATCACTAGCTTGATCAAATTATAGGAGGATTTTTTACAAAATTCATGGTTGACACCTCAGTCAGCTATAGTGAAGCGGAGCGATGATTTTTCAAAGGACTGCAAGGTAAGTATTTAAGATCTTTGAATACCTAGATTAATATTTTGTTATGTGAAAAATGGGTTATGCAATTGCCTTGATGTTTAGAGCTACGTGAAGTGGAAAACTCTTCAGAGATCGAGAGATATTAGGTCTTGAATATAGCCCGTTGATCGGACCTCCTTCGACTGACGATGAGGGAGTGGTACAGGCCTCACCGTAGAGTGTTGTTTAGTTGATAAGATAGGGTTTTGTGTAGACACATCATCCATCCACTCCACCTCCACCTCCACTTCCATTGCATACACCTTTGCCCACTCCACCACCACCACCACCATTCAACATGTGGAACACAATGAAGCTTCTGATTTTCAAGGGCATAGGGAGCAAAGTTACAGATCAGTTCTGGTTTGTTGCAAATGCTATGTGGAAAACACATTAGATCACTAATGACAATATAAATAAGGCACAATTGGTTACCACTCTATAGGATTGTGCGCTGACATGGTATATTAAGTACTGTTATGATAATCATCTGGAAATGCTAGCAGAAACTAAGGCTGCTTTAAACAAGGAGTTTAGTAAGCCTAGGTTTGACTCACAGTCAGTAGTCGATTTGAGGAAATCATGATGAGGGTTGATGAGACACCTTGGGAGTTAGATCAAAGGCTAAATTGTGTGATCCAGGAAGCTAACATGCAGCTCACAGATGTTCAACATCGTGAATGGTTTATAGCTTCGCTTTTGCCCACCTAAGGATTTCTCTATTGCAACAAAAGATAGGAACTCAAGCAGAAGCCTTGGAAATCGTGATGAGGTTGCATGCAATGCCTATTCAGGATGCGACCTTGGGGGTACATCAAATTCACTCTCAGTTACAGAGCCTCTGCTTAGAATTGTAGAGCTTGAAGAAAGACAAGGATAACAAACTAGAGGTGTGTGTGGAAGTCTGGTGTCTAAAGTGTAAGAGCCAGGGGCATGATAAGGACCACTGTCTTGTATTCCCGAACTATATTATAGGAGGGAGACCAATCCCCTTGAGGTCAGGAGCTCCAACAGGACCAAGCGTGGGGGCTATGCTATTTGTCAGTTTGTTGGACAACATGCAGTGGATAACTGTCATTTGCTGCAAAAATTCATCTAGACACTACAACAGTTGTTCTATAACTTCTGAAAATCAGTGGGCCATGATGAGCACCACTGTCGTAGCAATGAGTTGATGTTGGAAAGAACACCTACATACCAAATGCAAGTAGAAACTCGGCCTCTAGAGCAAGGCATCACAGGAGCATGCAGAGGTTATCAGGGATGAGGATGAGGCTGAGGAGGAGGAGGGCTTGGTAGAGGATGGGGATAGGTTATCTATTACAACTGTGGGACACCAGGGAACTATGTGTAGGAGTGTCAGAATCATACACGCCTGCCATGTCAATACTCCAGCCAGTTTGAACACACTATAGAAGAATTCCCTGTGTTGATAGCTAAGATGCAGGAGAAAAAGGCACAACTTTAGCAACCTATGCAGAAATTATAGATGATGAGAGTTGAGCCCCGTGAGGAGGATCAAAGTGTGAATATAGTGTTGAGAAGAAGAATAACAACTAGTGATGATAAAGGAAAACAACTTGAAGAGAATGGATGGGTCTGCAAGGCCTTAGAGAAGGAAGTGGGCTTCGATCTGAATTGCGTGAAGGAGATGTTTATGGAGGCCAAGAAAAGCTTCGCTGAGGCATCCACCTCAGGAAGTCAGGACACCAGCGCACCTGCAGAGGTTGATCCCTCTATGCTTACCACATTCTTGGAAACCTGCATGAAACTGCTATGCAATAGCTAATGTGTGAAAGGCCTACAGGAGTTAATAAACAAATGTGCCAACAAAGAAAATGCCCCTAATGGACACAGAATAGTTAGAAAAATTGGAGTAAATAAGGCAAGAACAGGGCATGAGATGAGTCTCACCGCGCAAATAGGAGATTATGAGATGGACCAAGTCATCTTGGATCTAGGGTCCGATGTGAATGTTTTTCCAAAACAAACATGGGAAAGAATGGGGAGACCTATGTTGTAGTGGTCTCCGATTCAACTCAGAATGGAAAACTAGTAGAAGATCATCCCTATGGGATGACTATATGGAGTAACTATTGATATCGAAGGTGTGAGCGCAATGGATAAATTTGAAGTGATAGAGATTGTTGATGACAGTAATCCATAACCTGTGCTCCTAGGAATTGACTAGGCCATTTCCATGAATGGGGTCATCAACTTGAAGAAGAGGACAATGTCGTTCAAAAGGAAATCACTTCGGGTTGTAGTACCATTGGACCTTACAGGAGGATCATGATACAATGAACTAGTCCGTGATTATGAAGAAAGTGAGTATGAAATAGATTAGATCTAAAAAATAAAAACGTGAGATCACGACTGGATCAATCTGACGGAAGATGGATGGATTTCATGGGACTAGGAGTTCTTGTACCTCTGATTTAGATGAAGAGTTGGAACATTGGCAAAATCATTTGCACGAAGTATTTACGTTGAGTTGCAACATGATGACTAAATTGCTACACTGTGTTTCATCGGAGGTAAGGAACTTACTTTATTATGGTGGTTTAACTGACATGGATAAGTTTTTGGATGTGTTTGAGCATGAAGTCCCTGAGAATCACCACTTCCAAGCATTAGATTTGGCACCACGTGCTTCGCCCGCTCAGTGGTGGGGTACGCACAAGGATAGCTTTGATGGATGGCGGGATTACAGAAGGATGATGAGGTTGTGGTTTGGTCGACCTAACAGTTGATTGAATGAGAAATATAGCGGGAATGATGATCTGCATGATCACCTAGCAAAATGGACTAAATCCTATGGAACGAAACCATAATCAGAGTGGGTACACTTATTTTGCCATACTTTGGATACAATACCCATGAACTGGTTTTTGGAAATGGAACTCCGTCATGGAATCATAGAGTGGGATATATTAAGGGAAGGTTTCTTATTGACCATCAGTTTTAAAGACAAATTCGCGAGCATCGATGAAGCCCTACATGAGATTAAGGCGGTTATCTTCAGAATGTTGCAAGAACCTCTGGAATGGGTCCATCCAGATTGGAGCACTGAGCTACACCATGCATTGGAATGTTATAATGTGATAGCTGAGGAGGAGGGTGAAGATCCAAGAAAAATTAATATTTCATATGCGGAAGGGCATCACGAATTTGAGGGCTCGCAAATAGACAACCCAGACATCACTGCACCATTGAAAACAAGGCAAGTAAACATTGGAACTGAAGCATAATAAAAGTTCACAAATATTGGATATTACTGGGATCACGCTACTCTGGATAAGGTTGCTAAGCTACTCTGCGAATATCAAGATCTGTTCCCTACCAAGTTTTTGGATTTGAATGGCATAATGGGAGATTTGGGTGTTATGAAAATAACTCTAAAGCCAGATGCGAAGCCTGTTAAATAGAGACTGTATCACCTTAATCCTAAATACAAGGAAAAGGTTCGCTTAGAGTTGGATAAGATGCTGGAAGCAAGCATCATAGAACTGGTTGAGGAATCTAATTGGGTGATCCTGATGGTGTTTCAGAAGAAGAAGCAGAAGGGAGAAATAAGGATTTGTGTAGATTTGTGGAAGCTTAACGATGCGTGTGTCCATGATCCATTCTCCACATCATTACCGGTGAAATACTAGACAATATTGGAGGAAAGAAACTACTCAGAGTGCCACTAAACTTGTTGTAGTTCAGGTGGAGCTAGGGGATATTCACAGCAAGATCGCAATGCTAGCCGATTAACTCAAGGGTGAGTCACGATATGTGTTGGGGGCCTGTTAGGATGGGGTTCTCTGGGTCAGTTTTGGGGTCAAAATAACACAGGTTTTGATATATATTTTGTAACTAATGTAAAGTATCCATGATTTGTGGATGCAGAGTGCATCGATAGTTAGGAGTCAAATGGGTTTTAGCCCCTTGTTTATGTAAAGTTCGAGTTGACTTTGAGACCCACCCATGGTCTGCAGACCATGGTATTGTATGTAAAAGGCTTTAAATAGGTGTGTCCTAGAGAGTCTAAGGTAGGTCATGATGGATAACAAATGAAGTCTTAGATGTGATAGTGCAAAGAAGTGGGTTAGATAGGAAAGAAAGGCTTTGCAACTGAGTGCACAAAGGCCTAATTAGAGTACGCAACTGAGTGCGTGGACCCCTGTAGCTGAGTGTGCAGGGTAGTTTTGAGTTTGTAAACCTAAACTGAAGGTCAATAAAGAAGATTATTTAAGAATTTCAGTGTATATCTATTTACTTATGTTTACGATATATGTTATGGAAGAATAATGTGTTTATGAACTATTGATCTAATGCTGCGTGATTCACTTGAATAAGTCTTAATCGATGAACAAAATACATGTTAAGCACTTTCGTGAAGACAGTGATGAATGCTGTTATGTTTTCTAAATAACTTAAGTAGATCTCTGTGAACACTAATCTAGGATTGTTCTCTGATGCACGTAAGTGGATAAATCAACTGATAAAGGTTTGCAAAAGCCAATTATAGGCCTTTGTGAAGGTCTGAAGATTGTTTGAATAGAGTTGCAGTATCGAGCCCTAGGGCCTTATAGATCTGCGCGAAGGAAGATCTAGGGCAATAAAAGATGTTACATTGATCTTTGGATGCAGAAACTTGGTTTCAACATCCCCCCATACTGCTTCGAGTGAGATTGCGGCCTACACTATGTAGGTTGTTTCCGAAAGGGCCAATATTGTAGGGTTTTGTTGGTTGGTGCAACTAACTCTGAACCTGGGTCAGGACCCCCTAAGGCAACAAAATGATATGCTTATAAGGTGCCAACCCCACCGACTCCCATACACTTTGTCATCATTTCCAACCCCTTCTGCAAATGGGGCATAGAATTCATGACTTGTAACCCCCCATAATCAACAAACCATAAGTACATTGTGGTTTCCTTTCACTACTTCACCAAATGGGCAGAGGCCATGCCCACATACAATAACACCGTGGAAATTGTTGCATGTTTTTTCTTTAACCATGTCATAACATAGTTCGGTGTTCCCAAGGAGTTGGTGTTCAATCACAGTAAACATTTTTGAGATCAAAATATTGTTGGAGTTATCCAAACACCTTGGTTTTTCCCATGAGTTCACTTCCCCATACTACTCCCAATGGACCAATGGCTAGGTAGAAGCTATCAACAAAGTCCTCAAAACAAGGTTATAGAGTATGGTGAACAACCAAAAAATTGATTGGCAACATATGGTATTTGCATCCCTATGGGTATACTGCACAATGGTCAAAGCTTCTACAAGTTTCACACCATTCTAGTTAGTCTTTGGGGTTGAAGCTGTCCTCCCCATTGAGCGCAAGATCCTTACCTTGCACTTAACCATTGAAATTCTCACTGACACTTCACCTTTAGAGAAAAGGTTGGTCCAGGTGGAACACGTCGACAAAAGTTGACAATAATCTCTCTAGCATAATGAAGCACACAAAAAGTGGACGAAATCCACTTTTTACCACAATGTCACCCCCATATCCTTTACTGGCAGGGAAGTTAGTCCTTCTTTACAATGTTTCTAAATAAGCGTTAGGAATAGGTAAATTAAAGACATTATGGAAGGGCCCTTACATTGTGAAACATTATGTCCTCAAGGGCGCATACATCTTAGTGGGGCCCAATGGGACTTGCCTCAAAGATCCCATCAATGGGCTCTATCTAAAATAATTTCATCCATAACATTGCAAGTAGCCCTAGAATGAAAATGTATTCACCATGAATTTTGTTTATGATGAAAAATTCATCATGGATACACTATGAAACCTTTCTCTCATCATTTGTCACAAATGGATCATCCGCCAACCTTTCACCATAGGTTCACTGGTGGTGTTTCTTGATGTTCGCAAAACTGCGCAGCAGCAACATGGGCCATATACTCTTCCGACCACACACAATGTCTCACCAATGGACTATGTATAAGGTCAGTGAACAATAATCAAGTTGAGTACGACACCATCATAGGCATCTCGGTCGATGCCTCCCATCTCGGTATCGATCACCTGCATGTATTCCTTGATTCTCAACTTATTGTATCGCAGTTGAATAGAACCTTTAAAATTCATGATCCGTGCCTCTTTCAGAAATATCTGCATCCACAAAGGTTAGCCCATGGTTTTTATCATATCACATTTATGCATATATGAAGAAATAAAAATCATATAGCTAACGACATAGCTAATCAAATCCTAAACTGGCATGTATCACATATATATCATCATCAAGAAACATGAAACATCTACATAATATCCATCACATAAATGCATACATACATCACATGTATAGAAGCATGTGGATCAAGACACATCATAAGAGCCGCAAAAATTACATCTCGTATATATATCAAAAAATGTTTATATGAGTAAAAAAATATATATATACATCTGTTGGCTCAAGGCTAGGAAACAATAAGTCATCAAATTAAGGGATCATTATCATAATGGGTGCTTTCCCTGGTACATACATAAACTCTATCTAGGGATGTGCCCCTGCACCCCCCGCCGGAGGTCCCACTGCTGCATCTTGTACTAGGAGGGGACACACAGTCGTTACCGCAAACAAAAAGCAATGAAGAGTCAGACACCATGCTCTGTCATGTGTCAAAATCATCTCCACAACCTCCTTCCCCAAACTAACCCACCCCTCCTCTAGCATCCCTTGCACTAGGGTGACTTAGCGACCCCATGCATCGTCTGAGTCCCTTAGCTGAGCCACTGTAGTCCCTGCCCAAGCCTCTACATTTGCTGCTTGAGCCTTACACTCCCACATTCGAATAATCTCTGCTTATACGAAGGAGATAACTTCCTCTCTAGAGGGACCATGGATATCTATTTGACGGTGCTGCATTGGTCTCTTAGGCTCCTCCTTAGCCTAACATCTCTCCATCATTGCGGCATAGTATCCACACTAGAAACACTCATGCAACAAGGATTGTTGCCTACCAAGTAATCCAATGGTCATCCACGAGGTCCCACATTTGAAAGAATACATACATGGTATCAACATCATCAAAGAATGTATCATATCTATACATGTAAAAAAATAGAAATGTAGAAATCACAAATCACATACCTACTCGTCCCCAAGCAACACCAGAGGGAAGCCCCATATTTGGATTGCCCCTAAAATCCACAGCACGATAGGGGTACTCTATAATCATCTGAGGGTTGGATCTAAACCAAATCTCCATAATGACATTCCAATAACACCCTACCACACCACCATGAGCCTATGACATCACTGGAGCCCACCGCCTAATTCGTGGGTCTCTAGCAAGTCCTCGTGGCACTCCTAAAAATGGTCGGAGCATCACTACCCTCTCATACAATATGCTGCAAAAAATTCTTGCATAACAGAAACTCCATGCCTAACCCTCTCGCATTATGTCAACTAGGACACCATACCCCTATACATAAAACAAACCTAGTAAAAAAAGTGGTTCGCTTGTAGTCTCTCTAAAACTGCAATCTGAGGCCTAGACACCCAGTTAGGGGCTGCCATCCCAACAAACCGTACAACCATCACCAAAACTACTTGCTCGATGAGATCTAAAATGGAAGCAGTGCATATACACTCGTCATAAAAAGGGTTAGGACCAAAATGGCCCTTCACCCATGAATGAACATCACCAGCCCACTCGGTAGGGGAACCTATAAGACCTCCCCATGAGGCACCAAACTAGTCACAAATTATACTTCTACCTTAGGAAAAATAGGTAGATCATCCCCCATGATGACTAAATATGGTGGTCCTCATCCCAACACCAGGTCATGAACCACCAGAATGCATCCTACGCCCTCAGGATAGGGTTTTGAAGAAACTTCAATAACGCCCAACCTGCTATAATCCTACTAGTAGTAGCATCCCCCGCAATCTCTATGCGCAATGACTCCCAGCCATGATCTCTCCACAGCAAGTCCATCCTGCCATCAATAATGTCAAAGGTAAAAAAAAACCAAACCTCCTAGGCTGCCAAAAAATCACTTTCACACATTCGCAAGTTTATACCAATAACAGGCACACAAGATGTGCATCTGTTTTACGAATAGATGCTTGGGTCGTTTATTTTTTAAACCACTAACCATGATGACGCTAGATGTTAGGACATGCATTTTCTCATTGAGAATACTCACCATTCGTGCGCCTGTTCTCATTACAGGCACACCAATGGCACGACCTTAGAAAAATTAGCCACATGGTCGTCCAACCAACGAACCCACAACTTTGGTTCCCTAATCCACACTAGTAGCATGACTGACCCTAATTCACCCACTGATATTGCACAACTGAAACACAGTCACCTACATGGTCAATTTTTTTCCCTAAAAAAGGTTGTACAAGTGACCCTTATCCGACCTACCTAGCCTAATATACCAAAATCATAAAGTTATGGTTGTGTTTTCTAACCTGTCTTTCCTTGTGCACTACCCAGATGCACAATATTACCACAACAATAAGAAACAACTCTCGAAACAACTTCGACCTCCCAAAATGGAAAGTACAGATAAGGTCGCATATGGCCCACTTTTCCCTATATATTTCCCTCTTTTCCATTTTATGGAGGCCAGTATAGGAGTTCATGACCTCTATTTTCAAAACCGTGAGAGACATAAGGAACCAGACCACATCATCTTCATAATGGTATCCTCCATTCCATTTCAACCCAAAAATCATTTTTTTGGGCCTACCACACACTTAGAGTACCACTTCAGGTGCGCCTTCTCATATTTTTCAATTCAGCTTATTTATTCCATTTCAGCTTACATATGTTTTTATCAAGCTTTTTTCAATTGGGGTATTGGTCGTTGAGATTGTAGGTATGTCAGTAACTTCTCACTAGAGTCATACCCCGGTGGCCATCGATAGGGAAGGTATCATTCCTCACTCAGCATGATAGGCTTCCTACAAATATTTTCATATCTTGACATCATTTCTCCGAAATGCACCATAGGATCCACCATCTCAACGACGTTTAACACTTACTCCCGTTGCATGTGGTAAACATCCATGCTAGTCGAAAGATCCCCCCACTGCTGGATTAGGACCCCCACATTTTATTGGGAATCCATGACCATGTACTCTAGCCTGGGAACCATCTCACTTGCAGACCTTGAAGATCAACCACATTCTCCTTTTCTTCACATATTACTATCCAACCCTACTCCCTTGCCACCTTACCCATTTGCAACGGATAAAGACAAACGCTCAGTCCCCCATACAACATAAACTCATTTGTATCACTTCATTCGCCTCATCAACCTATCACCGAGACAAACAAATGGGGTCCCTTCCCTCCAAAAAATACACTTTAACTCCATCATCATGCAGGTCGCTATTTTCATGGGGCACCCATCTCCGTGTATGTACATCCCAAACCACCTTTACATTCTTTTGGTAAGTGTATATTTTTTTTTAGAAAAATGGTTCCCACCCATATTTTCATGTCTTGTACTCAACAATATCCCTAGTCACCCTTGGTCAGAGATCACACATAATCCACATTCATTCACCCTCTTCACGCTAGTCATAACATACTCATGCCTACCCTAGATGTTCTACTGACTCTAGGGAAACTCCCCTTAGAAGAACTGTTTTGATTGCCACCACTCGCATTATAGATCCGACCTCAGGACAATTGTCCATAGCCATTTATATCATCATCTTTCATTATCATGCCTTATTGACACACCTTATTACAATTTATTTCACTACACATTTTGATTTCCCAAATCATCATATCGGGCAGTTGATGCCTCTTTCCCGTCGACTTCAACACCCATCTTCTAGGATCGAGGTAGTACCTTGGGTGCTCCCCCCCTTTAGAGACATCCTAGAGTGGTACAATGGGAACCATTATTTCCCATTGATGTCATCACCCCCCCTGACATTCGAAACCAACATAAGCTCCCACTTCTAGGTGGTATCGTACTTCATGACCATTGCAGTTCTCTCATTTATATGAAGACCCACGCATCACTTAGTACCTCACTCACTAGTGCTTACAACTTAATGCATGGGAGGTACCCACAGTCAAAGACCCATGCATCCACAAGCACCTCACTCCCGTAGTGCTTCACCTTTTCTTGATGCATGGGGGCACCTGACTCCATCTCTGTGTCAGAAGCACCCTGGAGGGCGTCAACAATTATCATCATCAACTATCAACATGTCCTCCATTACACCACTAAACTGAAAAGAATATTTCATGTCTGATTGTAATAAATAGTCACTAGCCATCATAATAAGAATGGGACATGCCCACCTCTTATAAGTACTTTTTTTCTTCAGAGCATGGTTATCTTTTATCCTCAGTTAAGGTTGTTTCCCTACTCATATCTACAACAAGTTATTCTCTCTATTTAGAAGTTGATCAAACTCTCGGTTAGAAAATAAAACGTGATGTATTTCGACTACACATTTTCTCCTAACCTCATACATCATGGGGCAGCTGTTAACACTAGGAAATTGTACACATATTTGTACAATATAAAAGACACCTAAAGTCGTCCAACATAATGCACAAGTGAATATTTTCCAGCTAAAGACATTATGAAGTTCAAAAAATTTAATTTCTAATTTCTCCCACACTTGGAGGATTATTCCTTGATAAGATTTCAGTCAAGGACAACCAAATTCGAGTCACCCTGAAATAAGAATCCCTCAAAGGAATCCTCTTGTCCTACTCATAAGTCATTTTATTCATGAACCAAGAGAGGGAAGAGGGATTCTGTTAGGCCCCTATACTACTAGTGTAACCCCTTATTGTTATTATTACAACCCCCTTATTATATCGTTGTACCCATGTAGTCCTCATATTGTTATTATTGTGCCCCATCGAAGCCCAATATTGTTATTATTGTGCCCTTACATTATTATTGTTATGTCAGCTCTGATTATATTATGACCCCTTAGACTCCTATATATAAAAATGAGGTCTTGTCATTTGTATCATCTAAGAATTGTTCATTTGTGTAATGTAAAGGAGGTTTCCCCTTGAAGAATCTTATTTCTAAGATGTTAATCTATCTTTTCTATCTTTTTATGAGCTAGTTTCATAACATTTGGTATCAGAGCTTTGGATTCTAGGGTTTCACTACTCCAAATAGGTCATCGTGGAATTTTCGCTATAACTTATTTTTTGCAATGTTTCAGAAGAGAAAAAAAACACATTTGAGATGAACTTGTGCTAAACCTCGGGTCCAAATTTCAGAGCTTGTCTCGCTATATTTTCGGAGATATGATCTGAGGAAGTTAGGGTTTTTGCAAGCTCCATAATTTCAACTAAAATAGGTCATCGTCAGATTTTCGCTATAACTATTTCGCTATGAAGTTTCAAAAGATAAACCAAAAACCCATTTGAGAAGAAATTAGTTTGAACCAAAGCTCCAAATTTCAGATCATGTATCGCTATGGTTTTAGATATATAGTCTAAGGAAGTTAGGGCTTTTGTAGACCCCCAAATAACATTCCAAACATGGCACCTTGGGAAAATCATCATAACTGTCTCTCTGAGCATCAGATTGAAATTTTGTAAGAAGTTACAGAAAGAGGACGGACTATAGTTTTTTGTGTATATTTTTTAGATCCAAAGGTCAAAATAGTGACACAGGGCACTTCATACAAGTTCACTCTTCTGAAAAGGTATATAATTAGGTCATCTTGGGAGATTGTGCATAACTCTTTCTTGGAGAATCCAATTATGATCAAACTTATGGAGTTAGAAAGAGGACTCAGAGGGATATTACAAATCAAAATTTTAGAAATTAAAGATCTGAAAGCACAGAGTTACAATCATTTGAAGATTGAGCTCCTAAAATCAAGAAAAAGCGAGATGAGGAAGTTTGATGGAAAGGATCCAGTAAATTGGATACAACAGATGGAGCAATATTTTAATCTACATGAGGTTCAACTGTTACAAAAGGTACATATTGCATCTTTATATTTAAACCAAATCAATTTTTATGGTATAAAGGGCTTTGTTCTCATAAAGCACTTGACGCTTGGTCAATTTTCATGGAAGAAATGATAGCACATTATGAGGATACAAAGAGTAACACCTTCTTTAGCCAAGCGATAAATCTCGAACAAAAGGGTTCAATGGCAGAGCACATTTTCAAAAATTGAATATAAGGGTAAATGATATTCCAGGGAAGCAAAGGATTGATGTCTTCATAAGGATTTTAAAGGATAACATTCAACACGAGGTTCATCTTTGGGAACCTAATTCATTGGATAAGGCATTCAGGTTGGCAAGAAACATTGAAAGCGAAATTATGGAAACAAGGAATCCCATCACTCATGACTATGATTATGGAAGTGTTTTTATCATAGCATTCCACAACCTACAAGGTTTACACCACAATAATTGGAAAAAAAAGAGAGAAAAATGTCTTTGTTAAAATTGTGATAGCAAATACACTAAAGGTCATAAGTGTGCTGAGAATAAATTATTTTACATAGAGTATGAAGAGGAGGAAGAAAAGGATCAATAAACATCAAAAGAAGAGGATATATGCCAAGACCTAACCCTAGAGAAAGAATAAATGAATCCGAGCATATCTTGTAAAGCATTGGCAAGAATTACCACTTCTCAAACTCTCAAGATAGAAGGACATATCAAGAAGAAAAAGGTTCAAGAAGTGAAAGATCACATTAAGAAATAAGAAATGAATCCAACCATATCTTGTAATTCATTGGCTGCAATTACCACTCCTCAAACTAGCAAGATAGAAGGACATATCAAGAAGAAAAATGTTCAAGAAGTGAAAGATCACATCGAGCATCAAGAAATGAATCTGACCATATCTTGTAAAGCATTGGAAGAAATTACCACTCCTCAAACACTCAAGATAGAAGGACGTACCAAGAAGAAAAAGGTTCAAGCAATGAAAGATCACATCGAGCATCAACAACAAGTTCTCCAACTTTTAAAGGATAATGCCACTTTGGTGCAAAATCGAATGAAACAACAGGTAGATCAACACCATAGTTATTTTTTTTTTGATGTAGGTAATTGGATATTTTTACAGCTACACCTCAAGCAAGCTATTTATGAGAAGGAAATGTTGGCAATACTACATGCACTTAAGAAATGTCGACCTTACCCAATGGGAAGATACTTCAAGGTAAAAAGGATCATGATAGTCTTAAATACTTTTTAGAACAAATATTATCTTTAGAAGAATAGAAAAAATGGGTCACAAATATGTTGGGTTATGACTTTGACATCATCTACAGAAAAGAGAAGAAATTTTTTGTTGCAGATGCACTCTCAAGAAAGGATGAGGATGTGGAAGAATTTTTTTGTGCTATTTCTATTATCCAACCAGATTGGATAAACTAAGCACGGGATGAATGGAAGAAGGACAAAGAATCGTGGCCACTCATTCAAAAGTTGCAAAATATCCCAATTCAAACAATATTGCTGAAACTTGAAGAGGAAGGAAAAATCATATTGGAACCTGGAGCAGTCGCAGAAACAAGAACCCGAAATCTATGAAATTGATCAATTTCAGAGTACCTCACCAAGTGGAAGAACTTACCCGCTGACGATTCTACATGGGAGGACAAGAATTTTATACAGAAGCATCAAGAACTACTCAATTTTTGAGGACAACACTTTTTGACGGAGAGCGGCATGTTAGGTCCCTATACTACTAGTGTAACCCCTTCTGTTATTAGTACAAACCCTTTATTATATTGTTATACCCATGTAGTCCTCATATTGTTATTATTGTGCCCCATAGAAGCCCACTATTGTTATTATTGTGCCCTTATATTATTATTGTTATGTCGGCTTTGATTATATTATGACCCCTTAGACTCATATATATAGAAAGGAGGTCTTGCCATTTGTATCATCTAAGAATTGTTCATTTGTGTAATGTAAAGGAGGTTGCCCCCTCGAAGAGGCTTATTTCTAAGACGTTAATCTATATTTTCTATCTTTTTGTGAGCTGGTTTCATAACAGATTCAAAAAATTCTATATAAATAGGCCATGGGAGGGCCAAAGTGAAGACAATGTTATTATGGCCAAATTTCTATCAAAGAAACCCTTCATTTCATTTTTGAAGCAAAAGAAGTAGATCACTATTGTGTTGGTAGAATTTCTTATTATAAATTCATCACTCTAGTGTGGAGAGGATTTCACCATTGAGAGAGCCTTGATACTTCTTGGATACAGAGGAGAAGCTTGCAAAGAGAGTGAAGAAAGGAACATCCTTGTTGAGGATTTTTGAGCACCATATCTCAAAAAATTATCTTTAAGTGTTTAGTATTCTATTATTTTTATTCATCTTCTACCACCAATAGTGAATAAAGGGAGCCATTTTCCATAATTATGTTGACTTGTTAGCTTCATTAATAATTATTTGTGTGTTTATCTCTTTGTTTTAGTTTATGTTTGTATCTGTATTGTTTTCACCATTTGAAATACTTTGTTTCTTGATGTTTTTCCACTAACAACAACCAAACTGCTTGTTTTTCTTTGCAAGGAACAACCTACTACTAAGAAGGTGTCTTTTGGTACCCCATCGCTACAAAAACACTACAAAAACCACGTCCATTGACATGTCATGTAGCAGATCACACTTTGGGTGTGATAAGCCTAGCTAGATCCTTGCGACCACCATGTGTTCTACACTACTAGCATCTTAATGTGAGTTTTTTCAAAACATATTATATGAGGCATCCCACAACCTAAGACTCCATTTAAATACAAAATAATTCAAATAACAAGGGCCTAGGTCTCACCTCACCCTACTTGCAATACCTACAAAAAACCTTGGGGTGTGTTCCAATTAATTTTCCACTCAGTTACATGCACCACTAAACAACACCACTTAGTAGCATCGATCTACCAATAAAACACATGTTTTAAACTTGCTACTGGTTCCCTTCTCCAACCAATATGAAACTCAAGTTGAAGAGTGACCTTAATTACATGCCCAAAAACTCTAGAACTATCCCCATGACAAAGTTTGATTTGTTACAAGAAAATCTACATCCTTCTTCAACATGAACCAATCGTGCAAGTTTATGTGATCCACCAAGTTCTTACACCTTCTCCTCTTTACACACTTGGATATATATATGGGTTGTACGGAGAGAAAAGGGTCATGTCCCTTCAAGTCCTATGGATTTGACACACGACATCCATGCAAGTTGACTCACCAAAATTCTTTGGCCAACACACATCTCCTCCATGCAATATACATAACCAACTCAAGTGTTGGTTCGGGTGTGCCTTTAACTAACGACACCCACTTGTTGCACATGATAAGTCATGTTTTGGGGTGGTCACCCAAACTCAATGAAAAATTCATGATGTGAGGCATGATTATAAATAGTTGTGCTCATACTCAACTACTCTAAGTGCTCTCTGCATTGTAAAATTTTTGTACCAATTTCTCTATGCCTTCTCTACACACTTTGACCATTCTCCTTTCCAGAATGCCATAAGACTAAAGTTTCTAAATTCTTCTTCCTTCACATTCATGACCTTTTCTGTCCACATTTCATAAGGAGAGGGGGATATATGATGCCATCTTCCACTTAGGTTGCCCACTCTGAGTTCAATTCTTGTTAGTGTAGGCGAGAACTTCATTAAGCATATAGTTATGAATATTAAGGGTGGTTTGTATGGGGCTACTCATGACACACCATAGGGAAACCAACCAATATGAAACAACCATTCAATGTCCATGAAAAAACCCACCACAGGATTTCCCTCTTATAACTTTGGATTTGCGTGTCCCTCCATTCAGACCGGTCATCAATTTATTTTCACAAATAAATAATTTACATAACTAGGTTTATATACATGAGTTTTTATGGAAAAATAGTTGTACACATTCTCCTATTCTAGAGTATCTTTCCATCACACAAATATTCTCTCTTCTGATTGTTGTTGATAACCATAACTCTATTATCCACAATATCCTCTAGCTTCTACTTTGGGTGATCAACAATGAAGGATGATATGTGTGATGGCATTCTCATAGTCTTCAAAATAATACTATATATAAATATAGTATGTAGTATGTATGTATTATATATGTATTAAATCTTATATATATATATATATATATATATATATATATTATATAAATATAATATTATAGTCTAATATTTAACATATATAGCATATACATATATAATACATATAATATACATATACTATTCCATATAATATATAATATAATATATATATATATAATAATAATATATATAATATATATATATAATGGTTATTTGTCATATTATCCTCACATTCACATCAAGTAAAATTGAGGCACCATATTGCATCATCCACTTTGTTCAATATGGTCCAATATTACAGAATATTAGTTGCTAGATAGGTATTAATGTGTATTTTTAAATTGTAGCAAGCATCATTTTAGAGAGGGTACATTAGAATAACAAGTTGACCACCCTCAATCTTGTTTCTATTGCACATTCTACATATTGTATTACTTCACTAGGCCTTATAGGTAGTTCAAATTTAGTATCATGATTTTGTTTGAGTGAGTTGGTTTCAGTTATGCTAAATTTCAATTTTCTAGTGAAGTCGAGACTAACCAGGCTATCATCATCCATATTGTTTAATAGTCCAATTCCAATCAAACCTAATTAATATTAGTTGTTGGATCATTATTGACGTGCATTGGAAATTATAGAAGGTATTGCTCCAGAAAGGGAACATTAGGATTACAAGCTGGCCATCCTTACTCTTGTTCCTGTTGCATATATTTTACATGTTATATTTCCTCACTATGCCTTGGGGGTTGTTCATCTTCCACTTTCTTGTCTGACTATTTTTATTGTGAGAGTTCACCATGTTCATTTTTCTTTTTCTAGTCATTGAATCAATGTATATGTCTTTGTAATTTATGTTATTTTTCGTAATGGATTTTAATTTTAGGATTTCGCTTGACATAATCTTTGTGGTAGTTCATTCTTTTGTTGATATCATAGTCAGATAAAGGACTCCGCTGGAATGGGATCTTTAGAAAAACTCAAAATACTGAGCATGAAGAAAAAAAACATTTCTAATGAAACAAAGTGAGTTGTGAACTATGATATGTAATAAAAAATAAGGTTAGAGTACATGAAAAAGTACCTCCATTCATGAAGGTCACCAAGGAACTACCTGTTTTTTCAAGCTTGCTAAATTGGTTTCATTGTATTAAAAGCGTAATGTTTATTTGTGACTATCATCTATTGACAAAGCTACTTATCCACCAAAGGAGCCACTTGTCTAGAATCCATGTGGGGTCCGTTTGACCAACTCATGGTCTCTGTGGAGAACACTAGTATACAAAAGTGATATTCCACATTTGAAGTCTAACCATTTCTTGAATAGGACAAATAGTAATAGAACTATGATATTTAATGGATTTTAATTTATGGTTGTAATGTTTCATAGCACAATTTTGGTACATGAACAACATATTTGACGAAACCAACTTGGATTGTGCTTATGTTTTTGCTTGGATGTTTGCTTATCACCAATACTTGGCTATTTGTAATGTGATCTAGAAATGCTTGTAATGTATGTTTCTATATAGTCCATTTATGATGAACATGAGATACTTGATTCTGGTTATTATACTCGAAGACAACATACCAAGTATGTCACCATACCAACATCATTGTTGCCTTTAAAAGGATGTAGTAAACTAGTGTCTAATGGAAGTATCACTGATAAACCCTTAGGTCTACTACAAGAATCGAATGTAGCAAATGTATAAGGGAGTGGTGCCACTAAGAAAACTCATAGTCTATTTGGTATTATATATATATATATATATATATATATATATTATATATATATATATATTATATGTATTATATATAATAATATATATATATATAATATATATATATATATATATATATATATATATAATATATATATCTAAAACCCATGTCGCCGTAAAATATTTGACAACTTCCTGTTAGCGTATATGTTGGATATTCGACAACATAAACAACGGAAAAAAGCGTTGGTACATTAACACTCCCTTCGGACAAAACTCCTGGCCATTGCATATTTTATTCTAAACTGTTGGCTTTAAAGCATTAGAGTGACAACACTTTTGTCGCACAATTTACTTATCCCGAAAATTCCTTGATGCCTCAATGTCGGTTTGTTCCATCAGACAAAACAAGCTATGTGTCGAATATCCAATGTGTTACCACCGACCTGAAAGAATAAGAGCGATAACATTTATGTCACAAAATTTACTTATCTCTTCAATTACTCGACACCTCAACGTCGGTTGTTTTTTCGGATATCCAATGATTTGTAGAGTCGCAAAACTGACTTATAAACGTCGATTTTTTAATAACCATTTTGGGTTTCTTATGTGTCAGATAATCGACATCTATACCATCAGATATCTGATGGTATCTAAACTATTGACTATTTGATATAATTCCAATGACAATTTGATAAGCACCAATGTGTCAGATAGTCGATGCCAATAAGTCACATATCTGACTAATAGGCATCATATTTTGGCCCCATTTGTACTAGTTTTCTCCCATTTCTTCAAAATTTGTACCAAAGCATACAACTCTATATCATAATTTGGATAGTTAATTACTACATTGGTAAAGGTTTTAGAATGATAACAAATAGGCTTACCATGTTGCATCAAAACTGATTCCATGGCATAGTCACTTGCATCGATTTGAATCTCAAATGGTTGCTTAAGATCTGGAAGCACTTGAACTGGTGTTGTACTTATCTTCTCTTTCAATCTATTGAAGGATTTTCGCTACTTTCCTCCCCACTAAAAGACATGTTTCACACTTGTCAAAGCATGTAATGGTGCTATAGTGAGTGAGAATTTATTTATAAATTTTCTCCAATATTGGGTTCCTCCCAAAAAGCTCCTCAATTATGTTACATTGTTGGGTTTAGTATAATTCACAATGAATTTAACTTTTGAGGGATCAGTATTCAATTCACCTCTTCCTACAATATGGCCCAAATAAACCAAAGAGGTTTTCCCAAATTCACACTTAGAGATATTCATACAATTTCTCTTTTTTCATGAAATCTAAAACTTGTTTCACATTCTTGTCATTCTCTTCATGAGTCTTACTAAAAATCAAAATATCATTTAGGTATACTAAGACAAAATCAACAAGGAATGGTATCAACACATCATTCATAACTCTCATGAAAGTTACAGGTGCATTGCAAAGCCAAAATGACATAACTAACCATTCAAACAAACCTTGTTTTGTCTTGAAAGAAAATTTCTAAATATCATCTTCAACAATCCGTACCTGATGGTAACCATTTCCCAAATATAACTTAGTGAAGTAAACAACATCCTTTAACTGATCTAGAAAATCATCAATGTGAGTAAGAGGATAACGATTCTTTACTATGATTTTTTTCAAAGCTCTAAAATCCACACACATGTGCCATGTACCATCTTTCTTTGGAACCAAGACAATAGGACACACACAAGGATATGCACTAGTCTTGATGACCCCTTTGTCAAGAAAATCTTGAATTTGCTTCTTGATATTTGTATTCTCCAAAATTGACATTCTATACATTCCAATATTTGGAAGTGGTGCATCTTGCTACAAGTGAATCTCATGTTGGATTCCTCTTTAAGGAGACAACCCTTCAGGTTCTTGAAACAGCTTGTCATAAGTGTTAGAAACTTCAACCAAATCATGCTTGAGTTTAGAATCACATCCTATGAAAGCTTCATATTCAAAATTATCTTTAGCTTTAATCATCAACAACACAAAATTATTACTATCATTAACAAGCCTTTTAATATGACCAACACTTACAAGAGATAAATTCATCTTCTTGTGATGTGCTCTAACAATATTTTTCGGTCATACAAGTATGCACTCGCTAAAACAATCCCACATATATCAGGTGGTACAAGATCAAGTTCTACCTCATCTATAAAATTTGTAGTGATGGCAAATTTGAGTTTACACTTCCTTGTCACTTGCAATTTGATATCTTCACATACCCAACCCAAAGAGTAAGGTCTAGTATGAGCTGTGGTTTCTAGATTAAGTTTCTTGAAAATAGCTTCAGAGATACGATTGACTTGGGATCCCCTATCAAAGAAAGTATCAACTTTGTTATGCTGTGTAATGACCCCGATGTGAAAAATCTCAATTATTTCTCTATAATTTTGAGACTCAATAGGCTTACTAGAAGAATGAGTACTTGCATTAGAAGCTTTATATTTTATTCCGATTCCTATGATTTTGGTTTAATCACTTGAATCATATCCTATATCTTGTTGAGTTGTTGCAACAATTTTTGTTTCCCCTTGTTATTGAACTTCTTTGGTCTCATTTATGGATGTAATTTCCAACAATGGTCTTCATCATTGACTTATTTTGAATAGTGTTTACAGGTAAGTTTCTCTTCCTCTTTGTTGATTGTAGCATTGTTTTTTCCTTTGCCTTTAAACACCCCCTCTCCTTTGTCTCTAGATTTGGATGGCTTCTTGCTAGTCTGTTGAGGAACATTCTTGCCTGTTGATTCTAAATGAGTTTCCTGAACACATACTTCATTTGGATTGGTAGGATTAAACATAAGAATAGTATGTCTAAAATAACTATGTAATGCACCTATGTACTTAAGGAGAGTGTCTTGTGAAGAGAAATCAACACCCAAGATTAAAGCTATTATTTTAAAATCTTTTGTGTAACTTTAGACACTATGACTTTGTTGTAGTGGCTACAACCACCCTCCAAATTTTTTCCTATGCTTTGTTTTGGAGCCTCCCTCCTCAAATCACAACAGCTCATCTTATGTTGACCTAGGTACTTGTGCTTTCATTGAGTTTTATCTTTTTTCTTTACAACTTCTATTTGCTTACTTGCTTTGCTATATAACCAAAAGATAACCTCTTCACTTGGTTGCAATCAATTCCCAGCACTACCTTGGTGATCTGTGTAATCCTAGAAGGCAACCAACCTTTCCCTCAGAAAATGCGCAGTTCAGGCCCACAGTGAGATTCAGCTTTAGAATTGTGCAGACCCAGCTAGCAGCTTGCCTTTAGCTGGGAAACTATACAAATAATGAGAGGTAGCCTGCCTTCATCTGGGAAACTGTGCAAATAATGAGAGGTAGCTTGAGACGCTCACCCCAGGAATTGCATAGAAGCATTCCCTCAGCAGTTGCCTGATGCATGTGCCAGTGGGTTGCCCAGTTCTCCCCGGAACCACGCAATTTTTTCATGCATGCATGAAAGCCTTTATTGAAAAATAAAAAGGAAAAATGTGAAAATCATCCCTAAAAAATATGGATCTATTTTTAACAGTTGGAGTTACACTTGACCTAATTTTGGAAACTGTTGCCATGTGTTGCTTTTTCCTATATTTTTTGCCTTCATGTCATAAACCATAAATTTATCGAATCTATTTAATGGGCAATGCCAGAGCTCATTTTCACATTCAATCTTGGAGATTTTGAATTCCCGAGGAGATATAGGATCCTTCAGCACAATTGGCACAACTTTTCTGAGTAAGTCTTGCTTTTCTAGTCTTTTGCTTCTTTTCCTATCGCTTTCGTTTCCTTGGCTTGTGAGAATGTTGTTTTACGTATTTCATTGAATGACAGCTGAAATTTTGATTTGTTTTAGCTTGTAAAAGTAATGTTTTAAGTTTTTCATTGCCTTTCCTAAGTGTTGCATTCATAACCCAATTTTTCGCTAACGTTCGCCGTTGCAGTGACTCTCTCCATAAGCTTCATTTTCTTCTGTTCGATCGATTCTTACACTTGTTTTGATTGCATGCATCATCATTCACTTAGATCTACATGAACCACCACTCACAAATTAAGATCTTCTCATTTTCATGTTTCCCTTGGGAAGATCTAGGCTTCCTTGGCTCAGATCTAGCTCTTCTCGGTATGCACTATGCATTTATGGATCTCAAGGCTCTACCTCAGCTCTAGGAATTGCATAGAAGCTGCCAGTGATTGGCTGCAATTGTGCACTTCACATTTCTAGGAGTTAGTCCCAGAGCCTTGGCCACTAGGATTGCATAATGCACAATTCCAATTAGCACAAGCCAGACTAAATTTTGCATTGTGTAGTTCTAGTCAACATCACCTCCTCATTGAAAACTGGGACTACAAACTGTGCAAATCTAACCGACAGTCGCTCACCTCTGAAACCCATAATTGTGAAGTCTTTCCTAGAAGTTACCTAGTTTTTTGCTTGGTCTATCTTGAAGTGCTTTTGATTTCAAGCTAACATTTTCATGCCATGAGTGTCCTCTCTGTCTCCAGGTACAACAGTCATTGAATAGATTTTTAGCAGTATATGTAACATGGCTAACAAGGGAGATGCGTCAAAGGATATTGTCGATAGAAACACTGGGGAAGTAGTTGAACATGTGTCAATGAAGTTGTTAGTATGTGTAGATGAACAACTATTCATAGAGAAGGACATGAAGATATCATGACAGGAAATCAAGGATATGTTTAAAGGCAGCTTCAACGAAGATCTAGAATATTAACAATTCTATGTCAACATCCACAAGTCAGTCTTTTATAAGGTTGCATGTAGTTATCTCGCCTTCTCATGTGTGGAAATCTTTCACTGGATTGTCTCAAATACGATCCCACGACAATGAAATTGAGCAGTGCCAATGGAACAGAAGTTGCTACCTTCAAGACAAAAAAATATCATCAGATGCATCACTCACCACAACTGGTGAACCACATGGATGCACTTTTCTATACCCCCAATAACAATGTGAACACTAGAGACATCATGAAGCATTGGGTTAAAGAGTCAACGAAGTTCAGGTTGACACCCAATAATGTCTATAAGGTTAAGTCACTCAGAAAGGCCTACCAACTCTTGATCATCCTTGCATGTCACTTGTACAGTCAAGAGAGGATGGAGACCTTTTCGTAGAACTGGGTGGTTGTGTTGGACCAGTTGGTGAATGAAGGAAGGCCTTTCAATTGGTTGGATATGTTGGCTCTTCAACTAAAAGTGCAAGTGACTAATGCCTGGAACCTGCCCAAGGATGAGGAAGAGAGATTCTATATGTCCTCTTACCTACTTGATGCAATTATTTCTGAACATCAGTTTCCTGGTATGGGTTAGACATGGACACCATTAGAGAATGCTCTGAACATTTATTGCAAGTTGGTTTCTTAGTGTAGCTATCAAGGAGTCATGGCCAGGTTATTTGACCATTTCACCATCTCGGTTTACAATTTGATCTTTGAGCAGTATCCACCTTGCATGTCCCAAGAATTGATGTAGGCATTACTTAATATTGTAGATTGGTATGCCTCACCTAGTGGAACCTCCATCAGGATGTTTGGCAGTGAGAAGCCTCCTCATGTGCTACATAGGTTTTCCATGGATAAGTTGGTCCTGTAAGAGGTTGCATATCACATATCCATATGGTTATCAGTAGAATTGCACAAGAGGAAGAAGGCACAATGGCTTTCTCTTACTTTTTGGATTGGATTGTACGAGATCCAGAGCTTGAAGGATGCGGGTGTCAAGGCCAAGGATTTAGAAAAGTTTGATTTCAGAACCAAGGACTAAAATCCATATGATACCAACTACATATGCAAGAACCACCGTGTGAAAGTGTATTATCCATGGATCCACGAGACATTGCATGTGGTCGAGGAAGATCCTTGGAGGTACTGTTACAAATCCTTGAGGCTCAATGAACCAGTCAACATGGCTATAGAGTGGAAATCCACTCTACAGGCAGCGACACCGAAGGAAGAAAAAAAAAATAGTAGTGAGCAACAAACTGACACAAGACAAAGGAAAAAGGATGATTTCCAAGAACCCAGAGGTTGAGCAAAGCTACAAGTTCAGAGAAGATCCTGTCATTGAGAAAGAAGCTTTAGCAGTGGAGGCAAAGAGGCAACAATGCATAAAGAGAGTAGAAAAGAGGAAGAGAGAGAAGCAAAGGTTGGAGGATGTATAAAGGAAGTTGCAAGAAATAGAGAAAAAGCTAAAAGAAGAGAGGGAGCTAAGAAGGAGAGAGAGAGAGAAGAGAAGCAGAAACAAGAATAGGAAGAAGGGAAATGCACGATGACAAAACAAACTGTGCCCATATAAGTTGAGGAGTAAGAACATCCAGCAGATGAAGAAGAGGGTGAGCTGGTGTAGGTTTGGGAACTTGATCAACAGATTGAGAAAATGGTTGAAGAAATGAACATGGTGTTGGAACAGGAGCCACAGGACCAAGATACTAACCTCATGCCAAGAACATCCAAGGTCGCGCCTCAGTCTCCACCACCTCCAGAATCAGAACTAGTCCCAAGCGAGAAAGGAGAGGTTGTTGTCTTTAATGATGATCTAGTGATAGATGTGTACAATCTATCATTTGATGAGTCACAACAGAGGATTGTATAGGTGTGGAGAAATAATCTCCCGAATGATCACACATCGCCTGCACATATGGAGGAAAGGGTGATTGTGTAAGATGTTAGAAAAACATGTAGATGCCATGGCTGATGCCTCTAAGGCTTATGCAAAAGCCACGAGCTCAACTGTTACAGGATTCTAAGAAAAAACTTCCTTTTCCCCTCTATGTGTTAGAATCCCCATGCATCTCCCTTGACTTGCTACAACGTCACACACTTGTTTATGACCAAAGCTATCATACTTACTTCTATGCACTACTGCGGTCAATGCACTACATTTCCACCCTTTGTTGGGACTCCTAATAAAAAAGGTCTGAGATCTAGTTGGGATTTCTTAACGGGGATATCCCCTTGACATGTTGGTAGGTCCAACATCGTCAACACTTCTAGCACTAGAAGGAGGTCCAGATGACAAGCTCAGCCCTCAAAGTCTGTTTTAAATCTCTGCACATCATTCATGAGTTACATCACAATCTCAACTCTGACATATTTTTCTCATGCACATGATCTGAAAGTGTCGAAGGATGTCATTGATGACTTGTCATGACTCAAATACGATGGTGAAGGCAAAATAGCCTTGTTAAGACATGAACTTTCCTTTTTGGGCTTTTATGAGAGGAATGAAGTCCACTCGGACGACATTGCCTATGGATTGTTTTCTTACACGTTTGAAAGATGTGTTAAGAAATGGTGTATCACATTTCCCACAACCTCTATTCACTCTTTTGATCACATGATCAGAGAGTTAGGTAATGATTTCTTTTGTTATGACCATAAAGCACTTAATAAAAAAATTCTAGAGTTACGAAAAGAACCTAATGAATCTATTGTGCACGTTTTGGAATGATTCTATAATATTTCTTTTTAAATCCTTGAAGATGAAGTTGATTGAAAATTTCACAGAGAAATATTTCAGTATCTTCTTCAAATGTCTGAAAATCCACATGAGTTAGAATCATTTGAACCCTTCCCAACATACCTCGTTGTTAGAGATTCCAAATCTAAGACGAAAAAGGTTGTTGTCACAGGTGACCCTCCATCTTCTTCTCATCAAACAAATCTAGCTCCGCAGGATGAGGTGGGAGAAGTTCCAAACCAATCTATTGAACTGTCACCTCTTCCCACCTGACCTGCTCTGGATACCTACGCCGATTTTGACTGCAACCCTTATGGTTGTCACATGATCTCGTTTTCTCAAACTCTGTCCTCTAGTTCCTTTCATCCTCTAGATTTTGGTGTCTTGTGTTCATTTCCGGATTCCACATGCAATGTTCATGAGGATAAAGTTTTAAATGGAGTTGGTGTTGAACAACAAACCAATGCTATCATTCTTGATGATTATGTGTGGGAATTTGAAGAAGAAGTCACGGTGAAGGATGAACTACTTCCGTCCACACCTCATCTTCTCTATCCTGACATTTTCTGTGATTCTTCCACTTCTGATTTATCTTATGAAAATTCATACCTAGATGTTTCTAATTCTAATAATTCACATGACACACAAGTTGTCAGTCCGTCATTTGATTGCAGAGACGAAAAATATTTATTTCCAAATCTACCCAATGTGTCATCTTTCATTTCTAGAAATTTAGAGGGTGAAAAATTCTATTTCTCATCAACCCTTCTGTATGATTCGTCAGACCATGAGGATGCCGATGCACATCTCAAATTTTATGATCGTGGCTGTCATGATATGTTTACTCATTCATTTGATCATGATTATGATTCACTTACTGTTGATCTTTCTAAACCACCGGTCTTTGATGATATATATTCTGATGAAGTGGAGACCCCTCAAGCTATCGAGGCACTTGATCCCAAGCTGATGGTTTTGTTAGGTTCTTGTAGCCCTAAGGTCAGTTCCACTTCCAATAAAAAATCTATTGAATCACCCCAGGCTCGTCATTGCTCTCTTGTTCGCATTGAAAATCAATCTAGTTTACAGATTTCACATCCTCCACCAGAATCACACGATCCTATCGCTCATGCATTGGAGGAGTCATACATAGCAAGTCATGGTTTGAAACAAAAGTTTTCTTCCTTCGTCATGTTTACTTGTATTTCAAGATCAAAAGGATGTACATGCTTTTCATCTACACAAAGTATTATACAATACCATGATACATCTACAGAGTGTCTGTCATGTGGTTTTACGCTTTTCTTTTATGTGGATGCATTCAAACTTCAAGCGTGTTATTTTTCATTGCTTTATCTTTCTTGCTTGCTAGTTTGCCTGAATATCTATCTTGTCAACAATTCCTTCACCTACAAGGGCCAACTAATGCGTCGGTGGCTGCATTTGAAATATCACTTCATGTGAGTAGGCCCATGTGCTGTTTAGCTTAGGAGTAGGAGTTGTGTTTTCTTTTTTGTTTGGATTTTTTTTACTTGTTTTTGCTCTCATTTTACTACTTTCCTTTGCTTATTTGCTTGTTATGCACTCATAGGATTATTTTCCCATGAAACTGTGTTTAGATTCTTGAGATAAGCAGGGTGAAATACAAGAGGACTTGTACAACTATCAACATTTGGTTATCTGTTTATTCCCTCTCCTTATGAAGATCTTGCATTTCTCTTAGTCGATGATACCCTAGTGGAAAATGCGTTCCTTTCAGAGTGAACCTTGGTGAAATCACAACACTTGCACTTTAGCTAGTACCGCCTACTCTAATCGGTTTTCTTTATTTGGGTAACCCTTGTTAACTCAGTCAAGTAGAGTAAGGTGAGGGGGAAAGCCTTAAAAACTATGTCAGAGGTATATATAAACATCCTTCTCTCAAGGAACAAAATCTTTTGATCTCAATAAGTTGGGATCTCTTTTTTTCCTCATTAAATAAATAAGTGTCTATGTACAGTTCATTGAAAATGAAAAATGAAAAAAAAATAAATGAAAAGGAAGAGAAATGCTTCCTCGGTAGAGAGGTAAAGTAAGTAACTCCGTCAGGGTATTGTCCAGGTTCACTGGTAGTGGATAAATTCTTGTTTTCTTGAAGTGACTCCACTGGCATATAGTCCATGCCTACTAGTGTCAACACAAAACTAGATATGAAACTAAAAATCTGAAAATTTATATTACTTGTGCATCAATATACCCCTCATACCCAATCAAAACAAATCAATTGACTTTACTTGGTATGTGTGTTGACCGATCAAGAGAATGGTAGGGAATGTATCTTTAACTCAAGCTAGTGAAGGAACCATAACAATCAAAGAATTGAACAATACTTCTAAAAGAGTTAGACTCGCTTTACATGAGACAAGGTCCATACAGAGGGCTGGAGTTATACCAGTGTGTCACCAATGTTGTAGCGACTACAACCACCCATAATTTTTTTTCCTATGCTTCATTTTGGAGCCTCCCTCCTCAAATCACAATAGCTCATCTTACGTTGAACTAGGTACTTGTGCTTTCATTGAGTTTTATCTTTTTATTTACAACTTATGTTTAGTTACTTGCTTTGTTATATAACCACAAGCTGACCTCTTCATTTGGTTGCAATCTGGTTCTAGCATTGTGATGCAGCCCAGGCCGCTCCCAAGCCGCTTCTACTAGGATCCTCCATGTAAGAAAATTTACATGTAATTCGCATCCGCTTGGTTCAAGAATACATGGGTTGCGGTTTAACATCCAACAGACATAGAAATAACAAGTCTTCAATTGATTATTAAACATACACATATAATATGCAGAAATTATATATCTATATAAATCGTCGGCAATGATTGCAGGCGGCAGCTATATCTCTCCGTTCTCTTTATACTGTCTCCACTGATGCATATACAACTCAGTGATCGATTCAACAGTGTCTTCCCAACGCATCGATCAGCTTCCGGTTTTCACAGTCGATTCCGTTGACAGTTCCCCACTTTCGTTGTTGCGTCCATAGAATTGGAAGTTGCCAGCAATCTCTGACATTTACACACGATTGCCGCAGGGAATCCCCTCTCCTCAAGAACTGTCCTTATGCAATTATTCTGCGACAATATAGTTGGGATCTGTTGGATTCATAACTCCACTATTCGCCAGCGCTTTCGGTAATTATAAGGCCGCTTTCACTTTCAACACGCAGCCATTCTTTGGAACCTGGTGTCCCGACGTGTGTATTTATGGATAAGCCCGAATATATATAAACACCGCAGGCATATAAACCATAAATCTTTGAACTAATATGTTTATAAACAGTGTTACTACTTCACCTCGTTAGGCTGCGCAATTATAATATAGGTGTATATTCTGCTATCGACGCTGGCTGTATGCTGGATTTTGTCACTGATTATATATGCGCTTCTAAACTCAGAACCTCGGCTTATGTTACGCTTTTAACATCTGCTTTTCTGATACGTTCTGCAACGATTCGCCTCTGTATGAAGACTCTGCCATATATACACGTTGTGAATTGTATCAAATCGTTCCAATTCCGGTCCCGCCGCTGTGGCGTATTAAATCTTTAAGGCATTCAACTTACAAACAAATTATAATTGAACAACAAGTTATCATTGTGCCTACAACGTTCACTCTACAAACAATCATTTTGCACAAATCGATGCATATATGCACATGTTGGACAACTTCAAGAAAGCACCAGTTCCGCCATCAACAATTAGTCTTTATTCTGGTAAGGGCGCAGATCTTCAAGGAGTAATGGCTGTGTAAATTCACCTAAATTAACTGTTGAGACCCGTCAGCATCTAACAGTTCATGCGTTCAACAATCGATGGACATATGAGCATATAAATCACAGTTGCACATTAAAATTAGGATCCATCAACACACATTGATTTGAACATTATATAAACACCAATTTCTATCACTACATGCAAAACCATATTTGGGAATTCATTAACCACGAACACAACCATATCACTTGAATTCAATACTCATATTTACATAAACAAGCATACACAACAGGTACATTCATAGCCAGATATGCAAATCTATGGCCCTTTTACAACAGCCCCAAGGCTCTCAAGGAGAATCCTCACACTCACTCTTCACACTCTCTCCCTTTTTTCTTCTAAAACTTCTTCTGTTTATACAATTTAAAAAAATCATTAAATTAAATGCTCAATCCCCTTAGTATCTCAACAAATCCTTAAATCTCTCAACATCCCTAAAAGATAGATTCTCATCCCTAAGACTTAGAAACTAATTCCAACTTAGGCTCCCTCATTAAATTCTAACTCTATTTTCTCTCATATTCCTTAAAAGAATATTTACAAAATCCTCACTTTCTCCTATTTTATTAAAAATAACAAATTAATTAATAAAATATTAAGAATTGTCACACCCCCTTTAATCACATATTTGCAATGAAAAAAATGGTCTTTATGCTCCTGCATCACATTGCCTTGGTGACATGCACAATCCTAGAGGCAAATCAAACTTACCCTCAAGAAATGCCCAGTTCAGGCCCATAGTGACCTTCGACTCTAATTATGCAGACCTAGCCGGTAGCTTGTCTTCATCTGGGAAACTATGCAGAGCATGAGAGGCAGCCTGAGCCACTCAGCCCAAGAATTGCGCAGAAGAACTTCCTCAGCAGTTGTTTGACGCATGTGCCAGTGAGTTTCCAATTTCTCTCTGGAACTACATAATTTCTCCATACATGCATGACAAAATTTCCTAAAAGTGAAAAAAGCAAAAAGCAAAAAATCATCCCTAAAAATAAGGATCTACTTTTAGCATTTGGAGTTACACTTGAGATATTTTTGGAAACTTCTACCATGTGTTTCTTTTTCCTAAATTTTTGGACTTCGTGTCATAAGCCCTAAATCGATAAAATATATTTAATGGGCACCGCCAAAGCTCATTTTCACATTCCATCTTGGATCTCTGGCATTCTTGAAGAGATCTAGGAACCTTCAGCACAGTTGGTGTAACTTTTCTGAGTAAGTCTTGCTATTCTATTCTTTTTCTTCTTTTCCTGTCACTTTTGTTTCCTTGGCTTGTGAGAGCGTTGTTTTACCCATTTCATTGATTGACGCTGGAATTTTGATTTGTTTTAGCTTTTAGAAGTGATGTTTTAAGTTTTGCATTGCCTTTCCTAAGTGTCGCATGCATAACCTAGTTTCCCACTAATGGTCGCCGTTGAGACGAATCTCTCCATAAGCTTCATTGTTCTTTTGTTTGATTGATTCCTGCACTTGTTTTGATTGCATGCATAATCATTCACTCAAATCTACATTGACCATCGCTCACACATTCGGATCTTCTAATTTTCATGTTTCCCTTAGGCATATTTGGGCTTCATTGGCCCGAATCTAGCTCGTCCCAACATGCACTTCTTCATTTATGGATCTCAAGGCTCTGCCTTGGCTTCAGGAATTACGCAGAGGCTACCAATGATTGGCTCCAACTGCGCACTACGTAGTTCTAGGATCCATTCACAGAACCATGACCGCTAAGATTGCACAATGCATAGTCCCAGCCAACACAACCCAAACTGAACTAACCATTGCATAGTTCCAGTCAGTATCACCTCCTCACTAAAAAATTGGGACTGTGAAACCAGTTGACAGTTGCTCACCTCTGAAACCCTGAATTGTTCAATATTTCCCAGTAGTTTCCCAGTTTGTTGCTTGGTCTGTCTTGAAGTGAATTCTATTTCAAGCTAAGATTTTCATGCCATGAGTGTCCTCTCTGTCTCCAAGTACAATAGTCATTGAGCATATTTTCAGAAATACAGGTAACATGGCTTCCAAGAGAGCTACATCCAAGTATACTATCGAGAGCAACAATGGGGATGTAGTTGAACAGGTGTCAATGAACTTGCCACTCTATGCAAACACACAAATTTTTATAGAGAAGGACATGAAGATAATATAACAGGAAATCAAAGATATCTTTAAAGGCATCTTCAAGGAAGATCTAGAAGATCAGAAGGTCTATGTCAACATCCACAAATCAGGATTTTATAAGGTTTCATGAAGGTACCCTGCCTTCCTATGTGCAAACATAATTAACTAGATTGTCTCACACACCGATGCTGAGACAATGACATTGAGGAGTGCCAGTGGAATGCAACTTTCTACCTTCGAGACAAAAACCTATCATCAGATATATCACTTACCATAATCAGTGAACCACATGGACTCATTTTTCTATACCCCCAACAACTATGTGAACACTAGAGACATCATGAAGCATTGGGTGAAAGAGTCATTGAAGTTCAAGTCGATACCCAATGATGTCTACAATACTAAGTCACTCAGAAAGGCCTACCAACTCTTGATCATCCTTGGATGCCACTTGTATGGTCAAGAGAGGACGAAGACCTTTCCACAGAAATGGGTGGTTGTGTTGGAGAATCTGGTGAATGAAGGAAGGCCTTTCAACTCATTGGATATGTTGGCTCTTCAACTAAAAGTGCATGTGACTAATACCCAAAATCCACCCAAGGATGAGCAAGCGAGATTCTATATGTCTTCTTACCTACTTGATGCAATCTGTGCCCAACATTAGTTTCCTAGCATGGGTTGGACATCGACACCATCAAAGAATGTTGTGAACATTTATTGTAAGTTTCTTTATGAGTGAAGCTACTGAGGAGTCATGGTTATGCTATTTGACCATTTCATCGTTGTCACATGGAATGAGTCGAGGTTGCAGACAAGATCGACCTCCCTAGTATCTAAAGATATCTAGTGACAAGCAAGTCAATCAAAAATTATCTTTCTCTAAATATGCAATTAAAAACAAAGGCAAACAAGTTTTTTAGGCCTACCTTGGGTCCAATGAAATTTTGTGGAAGCCTCGCTCCTTTGCTCCAAATGAGCTTCCTTGAAGTAAGTCTACAAACACAAACAAGCAAACAAATTAAATAACACCTGAAAAGCCAATATCATAAAACATATCCATCATAATGATCAAGGAGATTATGAAACAAACCACATGAGACAATTTGTTGAGAAAAATGAATCTGATTGTATTAATTCAAATTAAAGAAGAACTTTACAACCTGTGCCTTGATAATGTACAATCTCCTCCCAGGGTCCGACAAGAAGTCCCCTCTAGTTTGACAAGTTTCACTCACTTCCCAATGAAGCCAAAAGGTATGTGATCTCTCCTCTCAAGCTTAACTAGGAAGTCCCAATTCCAT
>APFE031647890.1:275473-319126 GCA_000404065.3 Pinus taeda
CCTCATAATGTGCTATCATTTCCTCTGTGAGAATTGACCACGTAACAAGTCGTTTACGAGAACAAAGCCCTTTATACCATAAAACTTGATCCGGTTCTAAATATGAAGATGCAATACATACCTTTTGTAACAGTGGTACACCATGTAGATCAAAATATTGCTCCATCTGACGTATCCAATTTACTGGATCCTTGCCATCAACCTTCCTCATCTTGATTTTTATTGATTGTAGGAGCTCGATCTTGAGATGACTGTAACTCTATACTTTCAGATCTTTAAGTTCTGAAACTACGACTTGTAGTAACCCTCTGTGTCCTCTTTCCAATGCCACCCGTCTCACCCCAATTGGATTCTCCAATGAAGCGTTATGCCAAATCTCCCACAGTGACCTGATTATAGACCTTTTCAGAAGAGCGAACTTGTATGACGTGCCACGTGTCACTATTTGTACCTTTGGCTCTGAAAAATATGTAGAAGAAACTACAGTCTGTCCTCTTTCTATACCTTTTTGTGAAATTTCAATCCGATGCATAGAGAGAAAGTTATGACGATTTTCCCTAGGTCACTTGTTTGAAATGTAATTCAGGAGTCTGCAAAAAGACCAACTTCCTCAAATCATATCTCCGCAAATATAGTGCAAAAAGCTTTGAAATTCGGACCCAAGATGCAGCATGATGTCTTCTCAAATGGGTTTTTTTTCCGACTTCTGAAACATCACAGAAAATAGTTATAGCGAAAATGCCACGATGACCTATTTTGAGCAGCGAAACCCTAGAACTTGGCTCTGATACCAAATGTTATGAAACCAGCTCAAGAAAAGATAGAAGAGATAGATAAACGCCTTATAATTCAGCCTCTTCGAGGGAGCAACCTCCTTTAAATTACATAAATGAACAATTCTTGGATGATTCAAATGAAAAGACCTCCTCTCTATATATAGGAGTTGAAGGGGTCATAACATAATCAGAGCCTACATAACAATAATAATGTAAGGGCACAATAATAATAATAGTGGGCTTCTATGGGGCACAATAGTAACAATATGGGCACTACATGGGTACATCAATATAATAAGTGGGTTGTACTAATAACAATAAGGGGTTACACTAGTAGTATAGGGGCCTAAATGAATAAATGAAACCGAGCATATCTTGTAAAGCATTGGCAAGAATACACTAGTAGTATAGGGGCCTAAATGAATAACAATAAGGGGTTACACTAGTAGTATAGGGGCCTAAATGAATAAATGAATAAAGATATAGTCCCTACCATTCTCTAGGAGTTGGTAGGGACTATATATTTAACTCAAGCTAGTGAAGGAACCATGACAATCAAAGAAAAAATACTTTCGGAAGCATTAGACTCGCTTTACACGAGACAATGTCCATACAGAGATCTGGAGTTCTACTAGCGTGTCGCCAATGTTGTAGCAGCTACAACCACCCTCCAAAATTTTTCTTAGTCTTCATTTTGGAGCCTCCCTCCTCAAATCACAACAACTCATGTTACACTAACCTAGGTACTTGTGCTTTCATTGAGTTTTATCTTTCCCTTTACAACTTGTGTTTTCTTACTTGCTTTTCTATCTATCCACAAGTTGACCTCTTCACTTGGTTGCAATATGGTTCTAGCATTGCCTTGGTGCTCTGCGCAATCATAGAGGGAAACCGTCCTTTCCCTCAGGAAATGCCCTGTTCAGGCCCATAGTGATCTTCGGCTCCAGAATTGTGCAGACCCAGCTGGCAGCCTACCTTTAGGAGGGAAGCTGCAAAGAGCATGAGAGGTAGCCTAAGCCACTAAGCCCAGGAATTGCACAGAAGCATTCCCTCACCAACTGCCTGATGCATGTGCTAGTAAGTTGCCCATTTCACCCCGAAATTGCACAATTTATCCATGCATGCATGACAACCTTTGCCAAAAAAGAAAAAATAAAAAAGCAAAAAAGAATCCTTAAAAACAGGGATCTATTTTTAGCAGTTGGAGTTACACTTGAGATGTTTTTGGAAACTTCCACCATGTGTCACTTTTTCCTGATTTTTTGCCTTCGTGTCATAAAACCTAAATTGTTCAAATATATTTAATGGGTGCCTACAGACCTCATTTTCAAATTTGATCTTGGAGATGTGGCATTCCCGAGGAGATATAGGAACATTCGGCACAATTGACAAAACCTTTCCATGTAAGTCTTGCTTTTCTAGTCTTTTGATTCGTTTCTTGTCGCTTTTGTTTCCTTGGCTTGTGAGAGTGTTAGTTTACCCATTTTATTAAACAACCACAGGAATTTTGATTTTTTTTAGCTTGTAGAAGCGTTGTTTTAAGTTTTTGATTGCCTTTTCTATGTGTAACATGCATAACCCAGTTTTGCACAAATGCTCGTCATTGCGGTGACTCTCTCTATAAGCTTCATTGTTCCTTTATTTGATTGATTCATACACTTCTTTTGATTGCATGCATCATTATTCACTCAAATCGGCGCTAACCATCGCTCGCACATTCAAATCTTCTCGTTTTGATGTTTGCAGTTAGATCTGGGCTTCCTTGGCCGAAATCTAGGTCTTCCTGGCATGCACTATGCATTTTTGGATCTCAAGGCTCTGCCGTGGTTCCAAGCATTGCATAGAGGCCACCAGTGACTGGCTTCAACTATTCACTACGTAGTTCTGGGAGCCAGTCCTGGAGCCTTGGCCACTAGAATTGCGCAATGCGCGGTCCCAACCAGCACAAGCAAGATTGAACTGTGCACTATGTAGTTCCAGTCAACATCACCTCCTCACTGAAAGATGGGATTTCACAATGCGTAGATCCAACTGACAGAAACTCACCTATGAAACCCATAATTGCACAATGTTTCCAAACAATTTCCTAGTTTGTTGCTTCATCTGTCTTGAAGCTCTTTTGATTTCAAGCTAACATTTTCATGCTATGAGTGTCCTCTCTACCTCGAGGTACAACAATCGGTGAGCAGCTTTTCAACAATATAGGCAACATGGCTTCCAAGAGAGCTGCATAAAAGGATACTGTCGAGAGAAGCACTGGGGATGTACTTGAAAAAGTGTTAATGAACTTGCCAGTCTATGCAAAAACACAACTATTCATAGAGAAAGAAATGAAGATAACATGGCAGGAAATCAAGGATATCTTTGCAGGAAACTTCAAGGAAGATCTAGAAGATCGGCAGGCGTATGTCAACATCTACGAGGTAGGCTTTTATAAGGTTGCATGTAGGCACCCCACCTTCCCATGTTCAAACATCATTCATTGGATTGTCTCACATACCAATCCCGAGACAATGAATTTGAGTAGTGCCAGTGGAACAAAACTTGCTACATTCAGGAGGGAAAACTATCATCAAATGTATCACTTACAACAACTGGTGAACCACATGGATGAAATTTTCTATACCCCAAACAAAAATTTGAATGCTAGAGACATCATGAAGCATTGGGTGAAAGAGCAATTGAAGTTCAGGTCGACACCCAATCATGTCTATAAGACTATGTCACTTAGAAATTTCTACCAACTGTTGATCATCCTTTCATGCCGCTTGTACAATTAAGAGAGCATGAAGACCTTTATGCATAATTGGGTGGTAGTGTTGGACCAATTGGAAAATTAAGGAAGGCCTTTCAACTGGTTGGATATGTTGGCTCTACAGATGAAAGTGTAAATGACTAATGCCCAAAATCTGCCCAAGGATGATAAAGCGAGATTCTATATGTCTTTATACCTACTTAATGCAATCTGTGCCCATCATTACTTTCCTAGAATGGGTTGGACAAGGACATCATCAGAGAATGTTGTGAAAATTTATTGTAAGTTTCTTTATGAGTGCAGCTATCGCGGAGTCATAGTGAGGCTATATGACCATTTCATCATCCTGGTTTACAAGTTTATCTTTGAGATGGATCCACCTTGCATGTCCCAAGAAGCGATGCATGCATTAATTAACATTGCATATTTGTATGCCTCACCCGGTGGCACTTTCATCAGGATGTTTAGTGGACTGAAGCGTATGTATGTGCTACCACGGTTTGCCATGGATAAGTTGGTCATGCAAGAGGTTTCATATCACATCTCCACAGGGTTATCAACACGACTGCACAAGAGGAAGAAGGCACCATGGCTTGCTCTTCCTTTTCGGATTGGATTGTATGAGATCCTGAGCTTGAAGGATGCGGATGTCGAGGCCAAGGATTTATAAAATTTTTAGTTTGGCACCAAGGACTACAATCCATATGATCCACATTGCATATGCAAGAACCATTGTGCGAAGGTGTATTATCCATGGATCCATGGGACATTTCATTTGGAAGAGGAAGATCCTTGGAGGTATTGTTACAACTCCTCTAGGCTCAATGAACCGTTCATCATGGATATAGAGTGGAAATATGCTTTGTAGGAAACAACACCATAGGAAGCAACAATGACAATAGTGGGTAGTAAACCAACATAGGGCAAAGGAAAAAGGAAGATTGTCGAGAACCTAGAGGCTAAGAAAAGCTACAAGTTCAGAGAAGATCCTCTCATTGAGAAAGCAACTTTGGTAGTGGAGGAAAATAGGCAACAACACTTAAAGAGAGTAAAATAAAGGAAGAGAGAGAAGAAAATGTTTGAGGATGTAGAAAGGAAGTTGCAGGAAATAGAGAAGAAGTTGAAAGAAGAGGAGGAGCTAACAAGGAGAGAGAGGGAAGAGAAGAAGAAACATGAATAGGAAGAAGGGCAGGGCGCGATGATAGAAAAAACCATTCCCATACAGGTTGAGGAATTAGAACAACCAACATATAAAGAAGAGGGTGAGCAGGTGTTGGTTCAGGAACTTTCTCAATAGACTGAGCAAATGGTTGAAGCAACGAACATGGAGTTGGAACAAGAGCCATAGGACCAAGATACCTAACTCATTCTGAGAACATCCGAGGTTTCCCATCAATCTCCACCAGCTCTAGAATCAGAACCAGTACCGAGCGAGAAAGTATAGGTTGTTCTCCTTGATGATGATCAGTGGAAGATGTGTACAATCTATATTTGATGAGTCACAGATGAGGATTGTACAGGCATAGAGAAAGCATCTCTTAGATGATCACCTGTCACCTACAGATATGGAGGAAAGGGTGATTGCATAAGATGTTAGAAAAAATCCAGCTACCATGGTCAATGCCTCTATGTCTTATGTAGAAGCCACAAGATCAACTGTCAAGTCCTTGCTAGTGAAGAATGATTAGATGGCAAAGGACTTGCAAGAGGCTAGGAAGAGGGAAGAACAATTTGTAGGATCCATTATGGAAGAGATGAGGAAAGTGATACTTGCTGAAGTATCAACTCTTGATACCACCATGTGAAAAATTTATGATGGATTCATCGTTGTGCATAAGGTAGTTGTCCATATATATGGTTTTCAGCAACAGTGCATGAAGATTTCCCAAACTCTCAGAGACATACATGCTGCTATTGCACACGTAGATGAATGGACAATGAAATACAAGGGATCCTTATTTTACTTGCACAAGATAATGAAGTTGTAGGCAGAGCTACACAAAGAACAGATCCAAATGTTGATCCAGAACTATGAGTAGGTCCCTCCGCTCATCAGTAGCATTGAGGCTTCCTATGCAAGGTTGTTCAGGAGTCTAGATGTCATGGTGAGGACACACAGAATCCCTTCAATTGGTTCCCTCACCAAAGCCATTGAGAAGAACCAAATTAGGCTGGAGGTTGATAGGTACATGGAGAAGTTGATGCCAGAGGCCACCAACCATGACTTGTAGATGAGCACAGAAAACATGGTTTTTTTCTTGTTAGGCTAACTCAAGCCTATTTTTTTGCACATGGGTATATATGGAAATTGTATATTTATAAATTTATTGTAAGTAAAATTCAAAGTGTCATTAGTGGAATGTGAATAGTAACTATGTAATGTAAAGAGTCATTTGTAAAGGAGTTGAAGAGTCATGAGGGTAGTCAAGGAGTCAAATGGGAATGTCAAGGGTCAACTCACCCTTTTTTGTATATAGAACCTCATAACTCATAGTATGAGCTTTTGGGAGCCAAGTTTTTGGCTAGGCTTAGGCTTAGAGAAGGCTTGGGAGTATTGTGACGAGCCTTACCTTCTCCAAAACATAGAGCGATTACACTTCTTAAAAGCACATAAACTTATTAATTTTAATTAAGTTTTGTAGATTTAAACAGATAAAAATAGACAACATGCAACATCGCAAAACAAAAATTTGATGATGGAGTTCACCCCTCGTGGGCTACGTCTTCGGGTCTGTTACGGTAGAGAAATCGCTCTTGTGGAAAAGAGTGATCTACCTAGATTCAAAAGAGATATAGTAACAAATAGACAAGCAACTACTACCTTTCCTTAATCCATAATTGAAGAATGAAATGCTAAGTATGCAAGAGCCCCTTACCTTTTCTACGAAATGGGTGTGGAAGTCCTTCTAATGCTTTCAATAGCCTCTATTCGTTGCTTCAAAGGAATATCGGTATGAACAGAAAAGAACAAGGCATAAAAGAGTAAGTAGATAAAGATAAAACAAAAAATGAATGAAAATAAAAAACATAGCATAAATCACAAGATTAAACCAATATTTAATTATAAACCATGAAAAGGATCAAGGAGCTTTGAAAAGAGAATTAGAACAATTTCAAGTAGGAAAGAACAATGCTCATATTAACATTGAGCAAGAAGAAGCATTAAAACCTTGGCCTTGATGATGTGTGCCTCCTCCGAATGGTATCCAATCCTCTCCTTAGGTGACAATATTTCGAGCCCTATTCCAATAGCATAAGTTTACATTAAGAAGTCCCCCTTCCACCCTCTAGTTTGTGTTGAATTGATAGTGCAAGATGAGGAGGTTTGAGATCCTCTTCTCAAGGGATGAGATGCTTAAAAGGAGGGATTAGGTTCCACAAAGGGAGGGAGTTTGGTCCATAATCATAGGGATGAGGCCCAAGTATGTAGAAGCTTGAGGCTTTCAGTTGGGAAATATTCCTCTAACAACGCTTCTATAAGTCACTTTTTATTTTTAATCTCGTTAAGAGATTTGCATAGTTTGTAGTGGAAGATAGTGTGTAGACTTGCACAAGTCACAATGTTCAAAAATGTGCTTGCACAGGTAATGGATACAAAAACAACGCAATTGCTTAAAAATAGGTTTTTGAGTAATGCAATCTAGAATTCTTGTAGTCTTTGGGATTGTTTTACTTCCAAATTTGTAGGGGAAGGCTTAGAACATTAAATTGGATAGAGAGAGATCTAGATTAGTGGTCAATTGCCTAATGGTGACAAAATGACATGTATTAGATTTCCCCCTAAAGTGCAAAGTCAAGAAAGATGTTTGAGGATTGAAGCACTTAGAGACCAATTGATTGGAGACCTAAAACAAACAATAAAGGATTAGATACAATATCTTCATATAATAATCATTGAGGTAGGAATTCCCACACTTAGAGTAGAAGTATCTCAAAGAATCATTATGGAAATATACACAGATCCATGTCAATAGTACACATAGTAAGGACGCAACTGTCAAATATGGATCTTTCTTTTCAATCATGAATATCTTGAAACTCCATACAACTTGGATGGATGAAACTAGATCCAGGGTCTTGGTATTCATCTCTATCAATCCATAGTAGGAATCTAACAATTCAAGTGAATGTCTCAAAGTCAAACATGGTAGAAACCACCTAATTACTGATCAATGATGTGAACCGTTAACGAGTGCAAGAGAAATCACCAATAATGACAATGGTTCTCAAGGTACTCCAATATAATCTATGAAGTGTGATTATTGTCTTGAAGTCGAACACTCGTAGAATCCTTCGATCGAAGGTAAATGATGAGAACCTATTGTTGAAGGTGAGAAACCTACTATTAAGGCATGCAAGTTCCAAGGTACCAAATGTGTTTTCTAGATCAACTTCCTAGATAATGAACCAAAGTCGATAGGAAGCGATTCATTAGAAGATGGATTATGACACAAAACTCATTTCAAGTTTTGGAGAGAAAATTTGGAGTGATTTATGACTAAATCATGGATGGCCGATGTGATTGAAGGCTATGAATTGAAAGGTAATTTTAACTGAGGTTGAATTTATCTTGAAAATATTAGTGAGATGAAATTTTGACTTGGAAACATTTGACTCAAACATAAGACCAAAAACTATTCTAAAGACTTTGAATAAGGCATGGTCAATTTATAGGCAAACAAATTTCCCAACCCAGACACAAAAGTGATTGAGTGTCATGTTCAAGAGCGACATACTTCCTTCTTATAATATAAAAACAAATGTTTCTTTCCAATTTCCCCCCACCATTACTGGTAGGTACCTCTTTATTTTTTAGCAATCTTGATGAGGATAACATATTCTTGTCGTGTAAGCTCATCCTTCAAATGATTCCTTCATATTATTTTTAATGAGCCCCAGGAAGGAGTGGTTCAGTCTCATCACGATTGACGAATCCTTCACTGTTTATATTTTATGAGTCCAATGAATGGATAACTAGATCTCATTTCCATTTTCAAGAGTTTGAAAAAGACACAAAAAAACTCATTCAAGTCTTTCAACATAAAGTTTTAACGAGCCCAAAGAATGTAAAACTCGCTATTTTTTCAGTTTTAGGGAGTTAGGAGAAAAACATAAGTAAACACCACAATGTCCTTTTTTGTAATGTTAGTCTCTCAAGCTCGGAAAAGGGTAAAATAATGCAAGAGAGAACTCTTTTGACCATGATTAGTCAAAGTATACCTTTTTTGTAAATAGTCTACATGATCTGTAAAAGGGGTACTTATATCAAGTAGGCATTTTTGTTTACTTTAACGAGTTTGAAATAAACAAGCATACTTGAAAATCTTTTCGTATTTCAGGAGTCACAAAAGATCTTAAAGGTAACTTGAGGGTTTCACTTTTTTGTAAATTTTAAGAGCCCAAAAAAGTGATAAAAGTATACTCATATCACTGAATTTCAGTTTAATTAATGAGCAGGAAAAGATGGAAGGAACTCGACATTTTCATGTATGTTTTACGAACATGAAAATATAGAAAAAGATGCTTGGGATTTTCATGAGTTTAATGAGTCTTGAAAATAATAACCAAAATGGACTCTAAATAGTTTTCATTTTTAAACAAGCTTGAAACAGAGAAAAACTATGCTTGAGAGTGATTTTTTTTTTACACAAGCTTGAAACAGAGATGAAAATGTCCTTGAGATAAGTTTTAATGCCCCCCAAGCATAACCTACAGACAAAAGAAATCTCCCTAGATTCAAAAGAGATCTAGTAACAAACAGACTAGCGTCTGCTACCTTTTCATAACTCATAAATGAAGAATGAAATGTGAAGTATGCAAGAGCCCCTTACCTTTTCTATGAAATGGCTATGGAATTCCTTCTGATGCTTTCAAAAGCCTCTCCTCACCACTTCAAAGGAAGATATGTATGAACATAAACGAACAAGGCATAAAGGAATAATATAGATAAAGGTAAAACACAAAATGAATGGAAATCACAACATAACATAAATCAAAAGATTAAATCAATATTTAGTTATAAACGATGCAAAGGATCAAGGACATTTGCAAAGAGCATTAGAACAAGTGAAAGTAGGAAAGAAAAGAACAATGCTTGTATTAATATTGAATAAGAAAAAGCATTACAACCTTGTCCATGATGATGTCTTCCTCCTCCCAATGGTATCCAATCCTCCCCTTAGGTCAAAATATTTCCATCCCTATTCCAACATCATAAGTTTACATTCAAAAGTCCCCCTTTCACTATCTGGTATTGTTGAATTTATAGGACGAGAGGAGGAGGTTTGAGATCCTCTTCTCAAGGGATGAGATCCTTAAAAGGACGGATTAGGTTCCACAAAGGGAGGGAGTTTACTACATAATTAGAGGGATGAGGTCCAAGTATGTACATGCTCAAGGCTTTCAATTGGGAAATATTCCTCCAACAAGGCTTCTAGAAATCACTTTTTATTTTTACTCTCATTAAGATATTTGCCCAATTCATAGTGGAAGACAATGCAAAAACTTCTGTAGGTCACAATGGTCAAATTTTCATTTGCGCAGGAAATGGCTATAGAAACTGTGAAATTGCTTAAAAGTAGGTTTTTGTGCAATGCAATCCATAATTCTTGTAGTCTTTGGGATTGTTTTTCTTCCAACTTTGCAGGGGAATGCTTGGAACATTACATTGGATAGTGAGAGATCCAGATTGGAGGTCATTTTCTTAATGGTGAAAAAAGTGACGTGCAATAGATTGCCCCCTAAAGTGAAAAGTCATAAAATATGTTTGAGGACTGAAGCACTTTATTATGCCAAAGTTTGTATTAGATACCAATTGGTTGGATACCTAAAAAAATAATAAAGGATTATGATACAATATCTCCATATAATAATCACTAAGGTAGGTATTCCCATACTCATATTAGAAGTATCTCAAAGATCCAGTATGGAAATATACACAGATCCATGTCAACGTTAGACATAGTATAGACACAGACATCAAATATGGATCCCTCTTTACAATCATGCATATCTTGAAACTCCACAGAGCCTGCATGGATGAAACTATATCTAGGGTGTTGGTCTTCATCTCTATCGATCCATAGTACAAATCTAACCATGCGAGTGAATATTTCAAATTCAAACATGGTTGAAACCACCTGATTACTGATCAATGATGTGAACCGTTAACAGGTGTGAAAGAAACCACCAATAATGACAATGGTTATCAAGGTATTCCAATACAATCTATGAAGTGTGACTAAATGTATTTAAGTCAAACACTCATAGAATCATTAATTGAAGGTCAATGATGAGAACCTATTTTCGAAGGTGAGAAACCTGTCACTAAGGCATGCTGGTTCCAAGGTACTAAAGGAGGCTTATAGATCAACTTCCTAGATAATGAGTTGAAGTTTATAGGAAGCGATCAGTCAAAAGATGGCTTATGACATGAAACTCATGTCAAGTTTTAAAGAACAAATTTGGATTGATTCATGACTGACTCAGGGATGGTCGACGCAATTGAAGGCTATGAATTACGACATAATTTTAACCGAGTTTCAACTTCTTTTGAACATATTGGTGACACAACATTTGCTTGGAAGCATTTGAATAAGACATAAGACCCAAAACCAAACTGAAGACTTTTAATAAGGTGTGGTCAAATTAGAGGAAAATGGATTTCCTGACCTAGTCACAAAAGTGACAAAATGTCATGTTCAAGAGTGAATTACTGTCTTCTTACAATATAAAAACAAACATTTCTTTCCAATTCCCCCCCACCATTACTGACAAGTACCTCTTTATTTTTGAGCAAGCTTGAGGAAGATAACATATGCTTTTCCTATAAGCTCATCCCTCATATGAGTCCTTTAGAGTATTTTTAATAAACCCTAGGAAGGAGTGGTTCGGTCTCATCACAATTCATGGGTCCTGCACTGTTTGTATTTTATGAGTCCAGTGAAGGGATCACTCGATGTTATTTCCATATTTAAAGATTTTTAAAAAGGCACAAAAAGAAAAATCATTCAGTTATTTCAACATGAAGTTTTAATGAGCCCGAAGAAATTAAAATTAGATGTTTTTCAGTTTTAGAGAGTCAGGAGAAAAAAATAAGTAAACTCCACAATGTCATTTTTCGTCATTTTAGTCTCTCAAGTCCGAAAAAGAGTAAAAAATGCAAGAGATAACTCTTTTGACCATGATTAGTCAAAGTATACCTTTTTTCGTAAATAGCCTATATGATCCATAAAAGGGGTAAATTTATATCAAGTAGACCTTTTTCATTTAATTTAACGAGTTCGAAATAAACAAGCATACTCATCAATCTTTTCATATTTCAGGAGTCAGAAAAGAGATTAAGGTAATTCTAGGGTTTCGCTTTTTCATATATTTTAAGAGACCAAAAAGTGATAAAAGTATACTCATATCATCGACTTTCAACTTAATTAACAAGTAGGAAAAGACGAAAAGAAGTCAACATTTTCATGTACGTTTTACAAGCATGAAAAGATAACAAAAGACACTTGGTATTTTCATGAGTTTAATGAGCCTTGAAAATAATAACCAAAATGGGCTCTAAATAGTTTTCATTTTTATACAATCTTGCAACAGAGAAAAACTATTCATGAGAGTGGTTTTATTTTTACACAAGCTTGAAACAAAGAGGAAACTATGCTTGAGATAGGTTTTAATGCTCCCCAAACATAACCTATAGAGCTACATGCCCCCCAAACTCCATTTGATCTACCTAAGTAGACTACTGGTTACTAATAAGCAGATGAAAGGAAGGTTCATGCACAAGACTAGATGAAAGAATCGACTCAATTAGGGGAGGATTTGTCTCATTTTTTAATGAGCTTGACATAGGAAAATAATTATTCTCATGGAACCTTGTTTAATTTTTTATTGAGCTTGAACCAAGAAAAGGAACTATGCTCATAGGGACCTGATTTATTTTTTAGATACATTGACACAGAAAATAACCATCCTCATAATGACCTGTTTCATTGTTCTAATGAGGTTGACATAGTAAAATAACCATCCTCAGGGTGACTTGTTTCATTTTTTAACGAGGTTGACATAGTAAAAGAACCATCCTCATGGGAGCTTGTTCCATTTTTTAATGAGGTTTACACAGTAAAATAACTATCCTCATAATGACCTCAACCATGATATGCGAACTCAAAGCCCAGAAAAGTTTAGCTATCCCAGTGACCACTTTGTTAAACTCAATTTTGACGGGGCCTCGAAGGGGAATCCGGGCGACGCTGGTTTCGGGGGGATTTTCAGAGACAACAATAGCCGAGTCAGATGGATTTTCGCTGACTGGGGAGGCCAGATGACCAATAATGAGGCCGAGTTTTGGGCCCTTCATCAAGAATTACAGATAGCCATCAAGAACGGCTACTCTAAGTTGGAAATTACAGGGGACTCACAACTTGCGGTGGACATGCTGCGGAGGCTAAACAATGGGCAGGGATGGGAGAAGGTTACCAAAAGCTGGCAGACCGTGGGGATAGTTAAAGAAATTGCAGCGCTCCTCAAACGTATCGACTACAGAATTATCAGTCATGTCCGCAGAAAAGGGAATCAGGCAGCAGATTGGTTGGCCAATTGGGGATGTAGAGGACGTGGCAGCACAATCGATAGCCAGTGGCGAGCTGTAGAGGGAAACGGGGAGTGGAAGGAGCTAGCGGACCTTATCAAGGCCGATCATGATCAAACCACAAATGCCAATGCACGGAGCAGTGAGCTAGATTAAAAGGGGACAATGGAGTTCCCGACTCAAGAACATGAGGCGTTTGGGACCTGATGTGATCATAATTACGGACTACAGGATGACGGATCAGAATTTTGATGGCAGTACAACGGCGGTGGGTGGAGAGGTTAGACAAAACTACACACATGGTAAGTTAATTAATGCCAGAACTATGAGAGGTGGTGGATGTGGTTCGTCTGATAGCACAACTGAGGAGATTAATACGGAAATGATGGTTGAGAGCAGGGGCTCGTCAGAGATCTACCGACGGCTTTTGAAAACCGGCCCAACTTGTATCCCCGATGAAATGCATTTGCTTTATAACCACGACTGGCCGATTGTTACGGCATTCTGTGAGATCCCAATTTGGAAAAGAACGGAGGTTTCCACTGAGCGGCATCAGAGAGCTGTTACAATCTCTGGCAGACGGAGAAAGCACTGTGACAGACCCGTGGACAGCATGGAGACCAGACGGAAATTTGAATAGGTTGAGGAGCATCAGAATGCAAGGGAAGAGAATAGGAGCCAAGAAGGCAAAGTTTTTATGCAGGAGGAACCACCTTTCACTGTGTGGGAGGTCGAGGATAACTCGGATGATGATAAGCTCCCGGAGACTGTGCGCGATGGTAGGCGCTATCATAAGAACGTGGCTGAGGAAGGTCAGGAACAGACGCAGCCGGAGCAATTGATTTTCCGGGATTCGAAGATCCGCCGCTATGGCATGAGGAAGCGCTGTTCTACACCGGATGAGGTGGAGGAAGCCCCGGAGGAAGATTTGGGTAAAAGAGCTGTGAGCGACCGCCGGAACCCTCATAAGAACTCATCTGAAAAGACTAAACAGAAGGTGAAGACTGATCTTCCCGATTATCAGGAAGCGGGGACCCGTCGCTTTGGCCAGTAGAAGCACAACATTTTTCCCGACAGTGAAAGGGACCTTCTGGACAAGCGGGGCAAAGGGCAGAGAGAGCCCGTGAAGGAGGAGGGCGAAACTTCCAGGCGCTCGGGCAATGGCAGAAAACCCAGGGAAACTGTCAACCTCCGCATTCGTCGGGCAGAACAGGCCTTTCTCCGTCACTCCCACCCGGCTGTGCATAGAATCATGGATTACCTTTAAGAGGAAGCGTTGCAGAACCAGTCTGATGAGGAAACGGAAGAATTGGAATTTCTCCTTCACGACCCGGGTCATACCAGAGGACGGATGTCCTTAATCAAACAATCGCTGCATATTTATTGGGTAATGAAGGGGCTTCTTGCCAAGGCCATGGAGCACGTGGCCAAAGAGATGGTGGAGCTGGCTCTTGGAGATCAAACTATTCGTAGAGAACTGAGCTATCTGCGTATAGCTATGACAAAGCAGGAGGAGCAGCTGGATGCTATCCAGCAAATGCTGAATCGAGACCATTCTGGACTAGAGGGAGCTGCAAACAAGCATACTGATGGCGGCATCGACTGAGTTATTAGATGGTTAGAAACTGCAATCGGTTTTTTTGTTTTGGTTCTGTTCATGTGCAAGATAGGAACAATCATGTTATTCAGACCAGTAGTTTTAGAAATAGCTTCAGTAAGTTTCAAGACCGCATAGTTTACTTAGCTAAGTCTGCCAAGCTGTGGACCTATTATTTTTGGGCTGCTATTAAAAACTATAGATGGTGCTATGTCCCAGTTTCCCCAAGAGGGCGGGATTAAACTGTTTTTTGGGGTATGCTATAATGTTCTGTTGATCAAAGTAATAGAATGAGTACCATCCTAGCTTACAAAAAAAAAACTATCCTCATAATGACCTATTTCATTTTTTTTAATGAGGTTGACACACTAAAAGAACTATCCTCATGGAAACTTGATCATGGCTTCCAACTAGAAGGAGTACATGCCAAGGGACACATCTCGATCATGACTTCCAAGAGGTCTTCATTAGATGGAAGAATAGTTATCTGGAAGGAACACATGTCAAGGGAATCAATAGGGATAATAAAATTAGGTTCAAATATCCCCATTGAAAGGTTCACCATGTAAATTACTGGATCTAAGTAAAAATAAGTTAAGAAAACAGTGAGAGACTCATTTACATCAATAACTGAAAACATGGGATCGATTGCCACATAATTAACCCATTGTGGGGTAGATACCACTTCCATATAAGTAACAATCTAGGAAATCAAATGGATGGTAGTCAAATCAAGACCAATGAATGAAAGATGGTCAATAGTCACAATTTTTCCATTGTGAGGGAAAGACATCACTCGAAAGAGTGTGGACACGACAACTTTAATGGGATAGACATAGTCTCACCCAAGGAGAAAATTAAAATACAAGGGGCCTTGGACTACTATAACATTAATACAATTTTTTTTACCTTCCAAGGTAATAGGTAGCTTAAAGTATCCCTAAAGGTTTGTTGATGGTTTTGTTAAAAGCCAAAATATTCTATGTAACATAGACAAGCTGAGGGGAACCCAAATCTTTCCAAGGAGTTGAGGATAAAATACTAATAGAAGTGCCTTCATCTACATTTGTGTGACACACATTCTTACCATAAACCTTCATAATGATTTCTGAAATGATGGAAGAATGAAGAAAAGGTTTTCTCAGTCTACTGCAATCAAAGGAAATAACCTTGGTACTTGGAGGGGGTTCCATGGGAACGAGTGAATCTGAAGTAAAAAAAAAGAACGTGAGCAATATTAACTTCACTCTCTAAGGGGAGAGTAGGATCGACCGAAAATGGAATCAATTTGACCACCTGATCAACCAATGTTTCATCAACTTGAGTGATATGTATTTCACTCTCTAGTAGAAGAGTGTGATTGACTATACTTGGAATTATATCATTCACTTCATCAACTAATGGTAGGTTGGGAGAAAGTTTACGGTAACTAGTTGGAAGTTTTAGCCGTGGAATAGTAAGTTTTTCCAACAATTTTGAGGCTTCATCCATGTGAGGACAAAGGTGAGTTTCATGACTCCCTTTGCATAACCTGTAAGGAAATCTAACTTTACCCTTTTTCCCTAGAACCTGACAATAATTGGTTGATGGATCAACAGAAAATTGATGAGAATTTTTATACCACACCTCTAACAAATTCGGAATACTAAGAAAATCAATAAGAAGGTGGTCACCCTTGCAAATATTGCAAGGGAGGTTGGGATTTTGACGTATTTTCAATAGTTCCTCAACATTTTCCATACTCAAAGAAATGGTTGGTTGGTTGAATTATTTCTTATCTCACTTCTTCTTCTTCTTCTTCTTAGCCACTTGGTTACTAGCATCAATGATTTTATCAAGCGAAGAAGAAGAAAGGGAGGAAGTCATTTTGGGCTAAGAAGGTAAAGGGTCAAAAAACAGTTGGTATTGTTGACATGGAGGACTGGGTTGAGGTGAAAAATTTGGTAAGGGTGGAACAATTTGGGTAAAGAATTTGAAAACAACCACACCGGTAAACCTATCATCAATCCGGGAAGTGACAATGTAGCCATATAAGGAGGAACAACATTTCCAAAGCAAGGAAAAGGACTAGAATTCACATCAAAAGGGGTTCCTTGATTGGTAAATTCTAGAGTTGTTCCCATTGGATTCAACTTCAATAAATTCTATTAAGAATTTAAAAAATATTAATAGTCCAAATTCCCAATCCACACCTAAGGTCCGGATAAAGTAAAACAAGAAAATAACATGCACTAATAAATATAATGATTCAAATAATGAAAACAACCTTTTCACAGTGAAATCACTATTTAGTGATGAAATCCATCATTGCAGAGATCAATGTGAAAAGTGGATATAGCTAGAGTAGGTGAAATCAATTACACTACAACTTGCTTAATGGCCATGATTTAGTGCAAGTAACTTCACTTATGCCATCTCAAGTGAAGAATACCCTCCAAAAAGGTCCAAGTGAGTCTAATCAACATATTCTCCAAGTACAACAAGGACTTCCCCCCCGCCATCACCTTGGGTAAAATCCCTATGATAATGGTATGTAAGGTTACCTCAATAAAACTTAACGTAGGGGAATAGTCACAAATTAGAGGAACACACAAGGGCAAAGTAACAAATATTAATCCCCTTGAAGGTTCCTCAACATGGTTGATTTGAGGTTTATCCTTCAAGTGACTCCCAAGCACCTATTGATATCATTACTAATGCATGTAAATTGCACTATTGTAACTAGTGAAGCGGGGTTGATCACTTCAATGGGTCTGATATGATGTCGTGCTTAACTTGCTTGTAAGAGGAGCTTCCCAGAATCAAACTATAATAGATGAATTTAATATCCACTACAATATTCTATTATTTGTTTGCAACTTTGGAAAGTTAACTCACTTTCCTATTCCAAATCCCTATAATCTTATCTAATGTAGATGCAATGAGGCTTAGAAATATAAAAATTCTAATTTATCTTATTAGTGTTTTTTTTTAAGATGTTATTTACTTAGTAGGTTGATGGATATGAAACAAGTGGTGTTATAACCAGACACAAAACTGAATGCAATCAAATATGACAATGTATTCTTTTCACTTTGATGAATCCTGACTAAACTAAGGAGAGAGGTTTCATTCATTTTTCAACAAGAAAAGAACCAATGAATGATTTTCAAAATGAAACTCAAAATCCAAGCTACAAAATGAAAAATTTGGATCTTAACAACTTCTTGCATACCAAAAATCAAACAATTAATTCTTGTTTCAATAGACATAAGACATAATTTCAACTTCATGTAATGAATTAAGAATCTCTGTAAGTAGAATATTGTGTTGTATTATAGAAGTGAATAACCACTATTCACTTCAAAACAACAATTCTAACTCAAAAGTGCTCTCCTTGAAAAACACTAACATTTTACCAATGCTAATGACTCTTTGGAATCATGTAAACAAAGTATTTAATCTAATTTTTGGACAAAATAAGGATAGACTCAAGCTATCTTAACAATGGCCGATCTTTCTTTTGATTCATCAAAAATTCACCAGATGAAACCTTCAATCCTAATTTACAAAGATGAGTAATATTTCAAGAAGGAAACTCAAAACATAAAATGAAAAAATAGTGGACTTTTTCAAAATGAAAACAGACCCAAGAAAACACAACAAGAAAAAGTTTTTGGACCCAGAAGGTGAAAACCCTAATTTTTTAGAAGTTCAAAGACTTGCACAGGTAACCAGTTAGGTTCAATACGAAAACGCACTGTTTCTAAAGGAAAAGTGTGATTTTTTTTGCATCGTTGCTAAAGAAAAAGTGCACAAACCAAGAAATTAAAAAATAAAAATAAAAACAAAGTCAAAAATCTAGAACTTTAATTTTTCATGGTTCAAAACACAGTCAAATAAGGCTACAGAAAGTGTTCATAGGTCACAGGGGGACATAATGAAGAATAAATAGTTCCTCAATATGGTTTCCAATTTGTTATGGTAGACAAATCACTCTTGAGGATAAGAGAAATCTCCTATATCTAGTAACAAACAGAACAATGACTGCTACCTTTCCTTAATTCATAGTTGAAGAATGAAATGTGAAGTATGCAAGAGCCCCTTACCTTTTATATGAAATGGTTGTGGAAGTCATTTTGATGCTTTCAAAAGCCTCTCCTTGTTGCTTCAAAGGAAGATTTGTATGAACAAAAAAAAAACAAGGAATCAAAGCATAATGTAGATAAATGTAAAATACAGAATGAATGAAAATCACAACATAGCATAAATCACAAGATTAAACCAATATTCACTTATAAACCATGCAAAGGATCAAGGAGCTTTGCAAAGAGCATTAGAACGAGTGAAAGTAGGAAAGAATAATTCTTGTATTAATATTGAACAAGAAGAAGCATTACAACCTTGGCCTTGATGATGTATGCCTCTTCTCAATGGTCTCCAATCCTCCCCTTAGGTGACAAGATTTCCAGCCCTTTTCCAACAAAATAAGTTTACTTTAAGAAGTACCCCTTCCACCCTTTGGTCTGTGTTGAATTTATACACCAAGAGGAGGAGGTTTGAGATCCTCTTCTCATGGTATGAAATTCTTAAAATGAGGTTTTAGGTTCCACAAAGGGAGGGTGTTTGCTCCATAATCATAGGGATGAGACCCAAGTATGTAGAGGCTCGAGGCTTTTAGTTGTGAAATATTCCTCCAACAAGGCTTATATAAATCACTTTTTATTTTTAATATCATTAAGAGATTTGTGCAATTCATAGTGGAAGACAATGCACAGACTTGCATTGGTCACAATGGTCAAAACTGTGCTTGCACAGGTAATGGCTACAAAAATTGTACAATTGCTTAAAAACAGGTTTTTGAATAATGCAATCCAAAATTATTATAGTATTTGGGATTTTTTTACTTCCAACTTCATAGAGGAATGCTTGGAGCATTACATTGGATAGTGAGAGATCCAGATTAGCGGTCATTTGCCTAAAGGTAACAAAATGATGTGTAACACGGTCTAACTTCCAATGTTGTCCCTTTAAATTATATGCTCATAAAGTTAATTATATCAACATACAATGCTCGAATCACAAAAAAATGCTACCATTGTGTCTAGAACACCCAAAAGCCCCTGTGTAGGCTCTTCTTGGGCTAAAAATGACCGAAAAAAAACCAAGTTAGCCATCCTTGTTCATTTCTCTACTATTTCTCTTACAAAATTGACAATACTGGCTAAAATGACAGCGAGTCTACATTGGTGGAACTGCTAGGCGACAATCTGGTGTGGGGAAGGTGGAAATTCTGCTGAAATTGGTGGAATTTGTCAAACACTTAGTTTAGTGCCTGCACCCTAACTTCCACCCCTTTTAATGGTCGTATTTCCACCCATGTGATTGGGGAGCATGGGCCACAGGCCATGCACTCTGCTGGTCCCAATACCTGGTCGCATAGTGGTCATGTGGCCATGGGCGGGGCACAGACAGGGTGCCATGTTCCTGCCCCTTCGAATAAAATGTCGTCGGTTATATGAATTATGTGGGAACTAGGGGTTGAGCTAACTATCTTCCCCCTCTACTTCTACCATTCACCTTGGTCATAGTTACATGGGGTATAATATGAATGGGGTCTACCAACCCGACCACCCCCCCCACCCCCCTCCAACCATTCAATTATTTGTTAATAAATATAATTTCCCTTATATTTATAACAAGCAACACAATGGAAGAATGGTAGGGTGCTTGGTTAACTTGGTGAAGGTCGTGGGGTCAAACCTGACCGGGTAGTTCAACTCGCATAACAAATTTTGCATGAACCCTAAGGGCCATGTGGTGCCTCTTGATTGGTCCAATCAATATTCACCAAGCGATCAAAATTCACAAACTCGACCTATATGAACCTACCATGTCCTAGCACAAGATTGGATTGTCTAACACTCATACTGCCTAGTCAGCCTGCTGACATCAGTGCCTCATTACTATTCAACCTACCTAGTCAACAACCCATTCAACCCTGCAAGTTGACTTTCTCGTTGTTTGCCAAAAACTTTAGAACTTGATAAATTTCAAATACGACATCAGATTGAGGCGATTCAGGTGTTTTTGGAATCAAAATGACGAGATCTATGATTTGACACTAGTTTCGAGATATTTTGAGCACTTTTATTTTTTATCATATTTTTTATCCCCTGGATCACTAGTGAGAAAGTATGTCAAAGCTAGAGAATGACATATTAAGTGTGGGAATAACAATAGTACCTAACAAACAACCCACCCCTGCCAACACCTAGAAATACACACACACACACATATTAGAGATGGAAATTTATAAACTACATGCAAATGGGCATACAATTGTAAGACCTAGTTAGACATGTGTTGGCTTCTAGGTAAAGTCTAGACATAGACCTAGGTGATAGGGAGGAGAGCATGTGGTTTTTTCAAATTGGATCCAAATAATTTCCCTAATCAAGTTTAAATGGGTGATGATGCTTGTTACGAAAACTTAACCAGGGCACTTGGTATTGATGGTTTGTGGTATTGAGCACGTGATATTATATGTTAGTAAAAGATTTTAAGAGGCTTTGGGATTCTACATCATAATGTGCCAAACTTGAGTGCAAGGTTCACTCAATTGGGTCCAACATGTTGGTTGGCTTGGATATTTTCAATTCAAGGTTATTGGATGCTTTTGAGACATAAGATAATAGTTCTATTGTTGGTTGTTTTTTCCCTAGTTGGGGTTTTCTAGGGTATATCACGTGTGTTTTTTCTATGTATATAATTCCTTTTTAATTATTTTCTTCCTGCATGAATTCAACTATGAACAAGTGGTATTAGACCCAAATGAAGGGTTGAAAATGAGAATTTTCTACTTGTTGAAGAAAAAATTGTAGTGTTTGGTCAAGCTGAAAATGTAGGAATTTATAGGGTAAGTTCCTTAGATAGAGCACCAAAGGACACCGCTCACAAACAAATCACATATTAGTACACCAATATTCTTGATGTGGTTAAAACCCTCAAAGAGGGAAATAGTCCATGACCTAAGCCAACACAACCAGTTCAGGCATTTTATTAATGTAAAAGAAAGAAAATTTACATAAGCTTCTCTCATGAACGATCACCTAACAAATGAGCCTCCATGTTCTTTAAATAGAGATCATGGACCAATCAAGTGTTAAGTCACGGATCAAGTGTCGGTAATACCAAGGAGAGAATGAATCATCAAATCACTTCATATCTAGAACATATTGTCACCATTGGATTGTAAGTTACAAAAAGTACATTCTAAAGAAACACACTTTACCTAACTATACACTAGACCAAGTTGTACTTAATTATTTCCTATGTGTCAGAATATCCTAACATCCCCGCTTAAGAAAAACTTGAGATAAGATTGAAGGATGTACAAATATTACACAATAGGAGAAGGAAGGAGGCATGAGAACTTATCCCCCCTTAGTGACAACATCCTAAACTCCAACCATAAATCGAAGTTTAGTAAACTTCACCTCTGAGAGAGGCTTTGTAAAGATGTCTGCAACTTGATCATCAGTTGAAAAATATTGCACTTCAAGAACATGGTCATGAATGAGCTTTCTGATGAAGTGGATGTGTATTTCAATGTATTTTTTGTGCTGATGTTGGACTGGATCTTCGCATAGTTGAATGGAACTTTGATTATCACACCAAAGTGTAGTCAGATGTTGCTGTTGAAAACAAAACTATAACAGGATCTGATGAAGCCACAGGGCTTCCTTACTAGCTTCAACGACAACAATATAATTTGCTTCTACTAAAGAAAGATAAATGGAACTTTGTTTCTTGTAAGCCCATGTAATAGGTCCAGAACCAAGAGTGAAGACATAATCTACAGTAGACTTCCGCTCATCAGGGTCAACAACCCAATTTGAATCAATGAAACCAACCAATAGAGGAGATGCTTCTGCACTAATGAATCCCAAATAAAATTGTACCTTGAACATAACAAAGTATTATTTTAGCTTCTTTCAAATGACTTTCATGTGGGTTTTTCATAAATCGAGCAATAAGGCAAACAAGAAAGGAAAGGTCAGGATGAGTATGGGTCAAATACAATTTTTTTCCAACAAAATGACGGTATGAAAACATTGTTGAATTTAGGTTGAATAAGTCTATATCTTTTGACATCTTCAGAATATCCAACAAACATACATTTTTCACACTTAGGTTCTAAGGTTTTATGTTTCTCATATGGAATATGGGCCCATTATTCACTACGAAAAACATGAAAGTGACTTACATCTGGTTTAATTGAGCTCCATGATTCTTCTGGAATAATATTCTTTAAAACCTTAGTAGGAGTGCGATTTACTATGTAATTTTCATAGTTAATTTCTTCTGCCCAAAATTTAAGACTATGTCCTTTAGATTGAAGCATACAATTAGTCATTTCCTTTAAGGTATGATTCTTCCTTTCAGCTACACCATTTGGTTGTGGAGTATATGGAACAGTATGTTGCGATTGAATTCCATGCTTAGTGTAAAAGTTGATGAATTTGTTGTTAACATATTATCTGCCATTATCATATCTTAGCTTAAGAATTTGATGTCCAGATTGTTTCTCAACAAAGGCCATAAAGGTCAAGAACATGTTAAAGACTTCACTCTTGAGCTTTAAGAAGTATACCCAAGTGCATCTGGAGAAATCATAAATGAAGGTTAAGAAATAATTGTAGCTAGAGAATGAAACAAGTGGAAGTGGACACATGAATCACTATGCACAAGCTGTAAAGGGACTGAAGCGCGGCAAGAGGCACATTTTTCAAAACTATCCCAATGATGTTTTCCGAGTACACATCTGGAACAAACACCATCTCTGCAAGATCCCATAGGAAGACTTGTCACCATATTTTCTTTACATAGATTTTGAAGGGAGAGATAGTTTAGGTGACCAAATCACTGATGCCAAAGTTTGCTTAGTTCATCATTATGAGCAACAAATACCAAGGGAAGAGTTGATGACCCAAAGTTGTTAAACTTATACAACCTTGTATAATCATCAACAATGCTAGTAGCTAAAATCTATATAGGATATCTTAGGTCCTTAATTACAACATCATGAGGTGAAAATTCAATGATTTTACCTTCACCTAAATGAGTTATCTGATATACAGATAGAAGGTTGTAGGGGAAGGTAGGAACACATAATACATCATTAAATTGACCATTTTCTAGATGAATAGTTCCAGTCCCTACAACACTAAGAGATCTATCATCACCAACATAAATGTTTTTGGTGTTACAATCATTTAAAGAGGAAAACATGGCTTTGTTTTTGGCCATGTGATAAGAAGCTCCAAAATCAATGAGCTACTCTTGAGAATGAGAATAAGAAGATACATTTAGTGCATAACTAGACCGGGATGTTTGAAAATCATATGCAGAAAGTGTTATTCTTGAAGATGAAGTTGAAGTTGAAGAGTGCTTCAAATGGATGTTATGCTTCTTCATTGCTACTTCCAAGGCTTCCATCTTCTTAAAGCATTTGGATTCTAAGTGGCCATCATGATTACAAAATTTGCAATGTCTATCAATATTCTTCCCTTTGTTTTTAGTTGCCTCATCATTTTGTTGAGTTGATTTTTCATTTTGAGACTGAAATGGCTTAGGACCATTCTTTTTAGGATGCTGCTTCTTAGGATTCTTTTAACTTGGTTGTCGTTGGGCTACTAACACTTTCTTAGAATAGTTTCTAGTATTAAGAAGACCAATATGTAAGAGTTTTTCTTGTTCTCTTATTAAAGAATCACAAAAGGAATCAAAAGAGGGGGACTTGTAGTCCTGTCCTTGAGAAATAAAGGCTTCTATAGTAGAATGAAATGTGGAAACAAACACATAGTAGGTTGGTCCTAACTTAGTAAGAATGGAATAGATAAGACTACCATCTTCTTTCTTAACCTTAACACCTTCGAAGAGAAGTCTAAGGGTCTTGAACTTGGACAAAAAATCTTCAATGGAAGAAAAATTATTGGGGTCCAATGTAAGAAACTCATTTTTGAGTTGATGGGATCTAATTTCATTTTAAATTCCAAAAACTTTATTGAGTTGTTTCATTGCTTCATTGGGGGTATCAATTTCTTCGATATGGAATCTAAGGTTTAGAGAAATACACATCCCTATCAATCCATGTGCTCGATCTTGCTTATTTCCCATTTGGCTTGCTTATCTTCATCTTGAGATTTAGACTCTTGGCCTGAGACTATTCTATAAAGGCCTTTACTTCTAATTAAATCCACCATGTAGAATAGCCATGGGAAGTAGTTGGTGTTGTCAATAATAACTAGGCATGGACTTTCCATTTTAAAAGAAATTGAAGCTATAGATGCTAAAACTAAGTGTTCCAATGGAAATATCTCGAAAAATTAGGCTGATTAAAAAAAATGGCTTTGAAAATGGATTCTAGATGAAGAAGTTATGTATTTTTGAAGAAAAGATGTTAAAGATGCTGACGAACCACATGAATGGTGGGAAGTGAATGATAATGTTATATTTAAAAAAAAATCCCGCCATTTCCAAACTTAATCTAATTAGCTCTTTATAATGGGTGAGAACACTTTTACATAAAGTAACTTTAAAACATAAGTTACATGTGCTTTTTGAAAAAGTAACTCAGAAAAAGAAAGACTTGAACCCAAGACCTCTATTCTCATAAAGTAACTTTAAGTCAAGTGATCTAGTTTAAAAGGTCAGTAATTTTTGGAAAGGAGGAAGGGGTTTTTTTTTTTCCTTACTGAAGCTTTGGAGTGTGTGCTCACTTGAAAATCCCCTTTTTTCCTACAAAACAAAAATAACAACCAAACAAACCAAACAAACAAGCAAAAGTAATCCAAGCCTTACTGCTCAAAGTTAGATTTGGTCGGAAACTAAATATTTTCCTCAATGTTTTTGATTTTCCGAGATCACACTAAGGCATAGCGGAAAAGAGCATATGCATGAGAAAAATCCTTTCTTTCAATTTTTGGTTTGCTTAGATCGCACAGAGTCAGGGGGCAAAGAGAATACACAAAAATAAAAGGTATAGATCTGGTAATTAAGAAAATATAGAGGACTATAAACCGAAATAACAGGAGAGATAAATAACTGTATATGCAAATAAAGACTGTATACCTCCAGATATTAAAAATGACGTAGCTATGGCTACTGGAAACCTTTTTGCATGAAATGAAAGGGGTTCCTCACTAGAACAAATGCTCCTAACACAATAGAACAATCCTCTCATCTTGAAAGCTATTAGAAACAATGGATCTAGGAAATGACATTTAGATGGAGTTGTACTAGCTTTAGATTTGGATAACCAATGGATGTGACCCTCGAATAGCTCTGATACCATGTAGGAATTTACAGGGTAAGTTCCTTAGATAGAACACCAAAGGAAAACACTCATAAATAGATAAAAGATCAGTACGCCGGTATTCTTGATTTGGTTAAAACCCTCATAGAGGGAAATAGTCCACAGCCTAAACCAATGAGACCACTTCATGCAATTTATTAATGTAAAAGAAAGAAAATTTACATAAGCTTCTCTCATGATCGGTCACCTAACACATGACCCTTTGTGCTCTTTAAATAGAGATCATGGACCAATTGAGTGTTAAGCCATAGATCAAGTGTCTGTAATACTGAGGAGAGAATGAACTATTAGATCACTTCATGTCTATAACATATCGTGACCGTCAGATTGTAAGTTACAAAAAGTGCATACTAAATAAACACACTTTACCTAACTATACACTAGACCATGTTGTACTTAATTATTTCCTATGTATCAAAATATCCTAACAGAAAGGGGATGTGTCATGAGGAGAGAACCTAGTGTTAGTAGGTGTACCAAAGCTAGAGAATGGTGACTTAAGTGTTGGGACAACAATACCACCAAACCCCAACAAAAAGAAGAAAATTAGAGATGGAAATTTGTAAACTACATGTAAATGGGCTTACCATTGTAAGACCTAGTTATATATGTGTACCCCTACCATTAAAGTCTGGACATAGACCTAGGTGATAAGGGAGTAGAGCATGTGGGTTTTCCACATGGGATTTAAAGAATTTCCTTAATCAAGCTTAAAATGGTGATGGAAATTGTTAGGTAAACTTGGCCATCACATCTAGTATTGGTGGCCCATGGTATTGAGCCTATGGTATTACATGTAGTTAAAGACTATAGAAGACTTGGGGATTTTCCATTGTAATATCCCAGGGTTGAGAGGAAGGCTCACTCAGTAGAGACCAAGGTGTTGGCTAGCCAGTCGAGCATATTGGTTACTTTTAAGCCATAAGATAATAGATCTATTGTTGGCTAGATTTTCCCTAGTTGGGGTTTTCCATTGTATATCATGTGTATTGTTACTATGTGTATACTTGTTTTTCAATTATTTTCTTCTTGCATCATTTTGATTATTAACATCAAATGTAGAAATGAAATTCTAAAATGAATCAATTAGCTTCTTAATATTTTTTTAAGTTCTAATAAACTAAGATTGATCTCAACCACTCATCATCATCAATATGAATTGTAGCAATTTTATTTTTCTTTTATTTTCCAAAGAAAAAAAGTTGCATTTTCATTCATATATATATAAACAAAATTATATTTGTAGATGTTGTCAACATTCATTTGGCTTGTAGCCTCAATAAAGTTCAGTTTGAAGAGGACCATAGACTATCATAAGAAAAAGCATTTTTATTACATCTTACAAAAAATCTCCTATATGTAATTTTTAGTTGTCTTCTATATATCATTAATTATTTACTAAGATTAACATAAATTAATTTAACTATGACATGAGGATAATGATTATGGTTAACATATACCGAGCCCAAAGTTGGTCGTTTGAACTTTAAGAGATGGAGGAAATTTCCCAATTCACTTTATAATTTTATTTCTATGCTCGAAAAGATTTAAGAGAAGTGTTTGTAAATCACCATAATTTTGAGAAGTTAAGGTTAGCAAGGTTGGTATTGTAAAAAATATTTTGAAATTATAATTTAATGTGAATGTACACATGACATAAGAAGAAGAAGAAGAAGAAGAAGAAGAAGAAGAAAAAGTGATTTTACTTCAACCCTCTTAATGTCACAATTATCACAAATTCTTTTGACTCACAAGTTTTGGGAATTTTCCAATACCATGTTTTATTACAAGACTTGTGAGAGCAACAACTCATTCTTATTTAATTATGTTGATTTTTTTCTTTACACTAGTCAAAATAGAGAGATCCTTTTGATGTTTTAGATCAAGGTCGACAACCTCCTTATAGTATCTTAATTTTATTTCATCTTATAATTTTTTATTACAACACAATTTCTCCTTAAACTTAAATATAATAATACTTTTATTTTAAATTTAAATTTATTATTATTATTATTTTCCAGATTGGCCTCTTCATTTATTCTCCAATGATTTATCCACTACTAGGCATCTATATGCCACCCCCATTTGTCTTGACTTGTTTGACAATGTGGGCTTTATCATTTGACGACACCTTGTTTACATAATTACCTTGGTTTATTGACTTGTGTTATGATAAAAAACATGGACTATTTGATTGGTTTTGAAAATTGACATAATTGTGATTTTGAGTGAAGTTTATTCAAAATGCTTATGTGAAATTTGGATGCATGAAATGTTTGTTTATTTATTTTTTATTTAAAGAATGATTGTTTTATATTATAGGAACTGGTTTGTAAGCTAAACCTTTACATTCAAAGTAATTTCTTCAAGTTTCTTTGTTCTAAAATTGCAAAACAAGACACCCTTTCCTACTTTTCCATCCCCAACTATGAATCTTACTACACTTATTTTATAGAGTCTCAAGAAGGCTCCTAAATACATTATATAATTGTAAAACATATAATCAAGCGCCTAGATAGAACTAAGAATTGCCATTATTTTCATCCTCAAAGCTTCCAACATATTCAACCTGAATGATTTCCGCTTGTGGGGGAGAGACATCAACCATGGATCACTCCATAAGTCCCACATTCTTCCGTTGAGCCCTTGTTTTTCCTAACGGGTCATCTGTTACCTTGTTGTAGCGGCTACAACGACCATCCAAAATTTTTCCTTTGCTTCGTTTTGGAACCTCCCTACTAAAATCCAAACATCTTACCTTGCACTGAACCAAGTACGTATTCTTTCATTGAGTGTTATATTTTTATTTATAACTTGTTTTTTCTTACGCACTTTGTTTTCTAACCACAAGCTAACCTCTTGACTTGGTTGCAATCCAATTCTAGCCTTGCCTTAGTGAGCTGTGCAGTCCTAGAAGGCAGCGAACCTTGATCTAAGGAAATACACAGTTCAAGCCAACAATGAGCTTCGGCTACAAAATTGTGTAGACCTAGCTAGAAGACTTCCTTTATATGGGAAACTGCATAGAGCATGAGAGGTAGCCAGAGCCACTCAGCCTAGAAATTGCACAGAAACATTCCCTCAGAAGCTACCCGATGCATGTGCTAATGAGTTTCCCAGTTCTCCACGAAACTGCGTAATATCTCCAAGCATGGATGGAGACATTTCCCAAAAAATCAAAAAATAAAAAAGTAAAAAAGAATCCCTAAAAAATAGGAATCTATTTTTAGAAGTTGGAGTTACACTTGAGCTATTTTTGGAAACTATTGCGATGTGTCTCTTTTTCCTAGATTTTTGGCCTTCGTGTCATAAACCCTAAATTGACCAAAGCTATTTAATGCATGCTATCAGATCTCATTTGCACATTTGATCTTGGAGCTTTGGCATTTCCAAGGAGATCTAGGAAGCTTCGTCATGACTGTCATAGTGTTTCCGGGTAAGTCTTGTTTTTTTAGCCTTTTATTGATTTTTTTGTCGCTTTTGTTTTGTTGGCTTGTGAGAGTGTTGTTTTGACCATTTTATGGAACAGCCATTGGATTTTTTAATTTTTTTTTAGCTTGTATAAGTGATGTTTTAAGTTTTTAATTGCCTTTCCTAAGTGTTTCTTGGATAACCCAGTTTTTGCACTAACAATCGTTGTTGCAATGACCCTCTCCATAAGCTTCATTGTTCTTTCGTTTGATCGATACCTGCACTATTTTGATTTCATGCATCATCATTCACATAGATCTACACCAACCATCACTTACATTTTAATATCCACTCATTTTCATGTTGCCCTTGGGGAGATCTAGGCTTCCTTGTCCCGGATTTAGCTCTTCCTAGCATGCAGTGCGCATTTCTGGATCTTAAGGCTTTGCCTTGGCTCTAGGAATTACACAAAGGTTGCCAAGGACTGGCTCCAAATGTGTACTGCATAGTTCCAGGAGCCAATCCCGAAGTCTTGGCCAATGGGATTACCTAATGCATAGTCCTAGCCAACACAAGCCAGACTAAACTGCACATTACGCAGTTCCAGTCAGCATCACCTCCCCACCAATAGCTGGGATTGCGCAATGTGAAGATCCAGCTAACAGACACCCACCTTTGAGAGCCAGAATTGTGCAATCCTTCCCAACATTTTCCTAGTTTGTTGCTTGGTTTGTTCTTGAAGTGCTTTTGGTTTCAATCTAGCATTTGCATGCCATGAGTGTCCTCTTTATCTCCAGGTACAAAAATTGTTGAGTAGATCTTTAGTGGTACAGGTAACATGGCTTCCAAGAAAGCTGCATCAAAGGATACTGTCGAGAGCAACACTGGGGGTGTAGTTGAATAGGTGTCATTGAACTTGTCAGTTTATGCAGACACAGTTTTTCATAGAGAAGGACATGAAGATAACATGGTAGGAAATCAAGGATATCTTTGCAGGGATCTTCAATGAAGATCTAGAATATTGGCAGGTCTATCTCAACATCCACCTATCAGGATTATATAAGGTTGCATGCAAGTACCCCACCTTCGCATGTACGAACATCATTTACTAGATTCTCTCACATACAAATCTCGAGATGATGACATTGAGTAGTGACAGTGGAAGACAAATTGCTACCTTCAAGATGGAAAACTAACATCAGATGTATCACTTACCATAGCCAGTGAACTACATGAATGCACTTTTCTATGCACCCCACAAAAATGTGAACACTAGATACATCATAAAGCATCGGGTGAAAGAGCCGTCAAAGTTCAATTCGACACCCAATCATATTTACACGACTAAGTCACTCACAAAGGCCTACCAAGTCTGATCATCTTTGCATGTCGATTGTATGGTAAAGGGAGCACGAAGACCTTTGCATAGAATTTGGTGGTTGTGTTGGACTAGTTGGCGAATGACAGAAGGCCATGCAACTAGTTGGATCTATTGGTTCTTTAGCTGAAAGTGCATGTGAATAATACCCGAAATCCGCCCAAGGATGAGAAAGTGAGATTCTATATATTCGCATACCTACTTGATGCAATCTTTGCCCAACATCAGTTTCCTAGCATGGGTTGGACATGGACACCATCAAAGATTGCCACGAATATTGATTGCAAGTTGCTTTCCAAGTGAAGCTACTAAGGAGAGTCATGGCAAGGCTATCTGACCATTTCATCATCTCAGTTTACAAGTTGATATTTAAGTAGGAGCCACCTTGCATGTCCCAAGAAGTGATGGAGAAAATACTTAACATTGTAGATTAGTATGCCTGACCCAGTGGCACCTTCATTAGGATGTTTGGCAGAGAGAAGCCTCTGCATGTATTACAGTGGTTTTCCATGGATAAGTTGGACATGTAAGAGGCTACATATTGCATCTCCACAGGGTTATCAATGGGGCTACAGAGGAGGAATAAGCCACCATGGTATACCCTTCCTTTATGGATTGGATTGTACGAGATCAGGAGCTTGAAGGATGCAGATGTCGAGGCCAAGGACTTAGAAAAGTTTGAGTTTAACACCAAAGACTACAATCCATATGATCCCCACTGTATATCCAAGAACCATTGTGCGAAGGTGTATTATCCATGGATCCACTAGACATCTCATTGGGTGTAGGAAGATCCTTGGAGGTACTGTTACAACTCCTCTAAGCTCAATGAGCTGGTCAGTGTGGCTACATAGTGGAAATATTCTTTGCAGGTAGCAACACCATAGGAAGCAACAACAACAGTAGAAATAAGTAGAAAATTAAAAAAGGACAAAGACAAGAGGAAGATTTACGAGAACCCAAAGGCTAAGCAAAGCTACAAGTTCAAAGAAGAACCTCTCATCGAGAAAGCATCTTTGATTGTGGGGGCAAAGAGGCAGTAGCACATAAAGGGAGCAGAGAAAAGGAAGAGAGAAAAGAAAAGGTTGGAGGAAGCAGAAAGGAAGTTGTAGGAGACACAAAAGAAGCTAAAAGAAGAGCATGAGCTAAGAAGGACAGAGAGGGAAAAGAATCGGAAACAAGAACAAGAAGAAGGGAAAGGCGTGATCATAGAGAAAACTACGCCAATTCAGGTTGAAGAGTCAAAACAACCAATAGACGATGAAGAGGGTAAGAAGTTGCAGGATTAGGAATTTGCTTAGTAGATTGAGAAAATTTTTGAAGACATGGACACAAAGTTGGCACAGGAGCTACAGGAAAAATATACCGACCTCATTCTGAGAGCATTTGAGGTCGCCCCATAGTCTCCACCACCTCCAGTATCAAAACTAGTCCCAAGAGAGCAAGGATAGGTTGTCCTCCTTGATGACAATTTGATGATGGATATGTATAATATATCCTTTGATGAGTTGCAAAAAAATATTGTACAGGTGTGGAGAAAGAATTTCCTCAATGATCACTCATCAGTTGCATTTATGAAGGAAAGGGTGATAGTGTTAGATGTTAGAAAGCATCAAGCTATCATGGCCGATGCCACTAAGGCTTACGCAGAAGTCACAAGCTCAAATGTTATGTTGTTGATAGCAAATAAAGATCATATGGAAAATGAATTGTAAGGAGTCAGACACAGGGCAGAAAAACCCGCAGGATCTGTTATCACTCCAGGAAACTCTCCTAGGTTGTAGATTGGAGATGCCTAGTAACATATAATCTTCAATATTGTTCTTTGAACTATTTGAATAAATGATGGTTTGGATTAGGTTAGATAATCATTTCAGCTCTGTTTTCACTCAAGGCATGCATGAACACTCTCACCAATACAAGGCTTTAGACCAATAATGCTCAATAATTTATAAATTCAATCGATAGATGGAGAACACTAATTATACCAATAGATTGCATACGTAAACATAAATGAATGGCTAGATACATGTAGAAAAAGTGAATACTGACTATACTGGTAGATGCATATATGACCACATATGGATGGCTAGCTACAGGTAGCAAAGAAGCTTGCAAATCTAATTTATCAAAGCAGAGATAAGATGACAGTTATCTGGCCTTAGACACAAAGAAAACATGAACAAATTGTTCAAGTGCAAGCATAGAACAACAAAGAGAATGGAAATTGAATATATAATGGTAAAATAAGCTTATATTTTTAGAATGAAGATGAGAAGCTTGAAGGAATAGAGGAGGAATAATCTCCAGGAGTTGAACCTCTATTACATCTTACTTTTAGCTATTTATAGCCTGTTTACAATGCTCCTGAGCTCTAAGAGGCTTGGAGTCTTAATCTAACTCATCTGTATTGTTAACTGATTTGGTCCTCTAGGCAAGCATGGGATCTGAGTTTTCTGCTTCTGATAGCAGAGTAACCGCTTTTAGATATTTTTGGTAGCTTGTTGCACTGTCTAGGAGTTCTCCTGTGCCAGAGATGCTCCATGATGTTTGTTAGTGTGCTGTTGCGCTATCTGTGCTCCCTGATCTTTCTATTTTGGGCTGCAGTGTGCTGTGGCCCATCTCTTTCCCTTTCCGAGCTCTATTTCCTATCAAACTGTCTCTTGGGCTTTTTTATATGGTGGAATGGGTATTCGAGCCTTTTTTTCCCTCTAAACTGCAAACAGTGACTGTTTATGTTATAATCAGCGAAAATGCTGCAACACTGATAAATCCTGCCCATCATTGTTCATTTCGGACTTCAAAAGTCCTAAAATATGGTTTAATTGTCTATTGGGTCCGGCCTTGTCACCATCGCCAATCGCAAAAGGCCTGCTCCTGTATATTTCCCTTATATTATGAAATATGCGAAAACACTAAAACATGCATGAAAATGGGTTTGGTGGACTTCAGATATTATCTATTTCACTTCCTGGACCCTTTCGGATTTGGGACTCATCACAATCACTATTGGCCAATGCTCCCTTCGTATTTTCATTATATAATGAAAATACACGAAAAGCATTAAAAATTTGGCTTTTGTGGACTTGAAAACATATATATTTTGCTTCCCAAAACCCATCGAGTCCGGGTTCCATCGCTATCGCATTGCCCCTATTTCCCTTTGTATTTCGTTATATAATGAAATACATGGAAAATACATTAAAAATTGCTTGGGTGCGGACTTCAAAATTTATGAATTCCCAACTATAAAGCCGTCGGGTCTAGCTCATCAGGTCACCCATATGTATGTGCATAGGCCCTGCCTGTGGTATATTGCAAATGCGATATCAACGATGCGATAAATTGCAATCGCGCGTCGCTCACTCCCTAGGTACTTTATAAAACATAGCATATGCTCCTTGTCGATGTGACCCGCTAATTCGATCATCAGCGATCGCTGATTAGCGGTGTCATGCGCACAATTTTAAATTGTCCCTTCTGCTCAGCCGATTGCGATTAGCTACTTAGATCTAGGCAGTTGATCGTCTAGATCTAACGGCTACTATTCACTCCTCTATTTAAGCCTACGATTGTGGGTTTTTTCATGGTTTTCAAGCATTTTTGTCTCCCGATAGTGTATTTCCGCCCTTCCAAGGGCTCTCCTCTTGCGATGATTTTGATCATTGGATGATATTTGAGCAAAAATTGAAGATTTCAAGAGCAGTAATGGATCCATTGGCATGTTTTTAAGCAAATTTGGAGACTCTAAGAGCCTATATGGATCCATTTGTGGGCCTTTTGCCAGCAAGGCTAACACTGGCTCTTTCTGGGGATGAAATCATCCTTGTGAGGTTTCAAGGATCACAGATCAATGCCTTTCCTGAAAAAACAAAGTCAAATCTTCTTTCTAGTGTTCCATTGGGCATGGAGTCTATTTTGTAATGAAATAAAAAATGAAATACATATTTATAATGACAAGGCTTTAAAGCCTTAAATGAAATAAAGTTCCAAGAACTGCCCATTTATTAGGCTACCAAAAGTATCTCCTCCTTCTAGACTGTGCTGAATGAATGTATTGTTTTGCTGAATTTGAGCAATGATAAATGGACCTGTCAATAAGGAGTCAAACTTTCCATGATTATCTTTCTTTTCCTTAAATGCGTCCCATTTAAGCACCCAATCACCAACTTGGAAAGTGTCCACTTTTGCCTTCCTATCAAAGGTTTCTTTGATTTTCTTCTAATGAGCTTTTGACTTCTCAACGAGTTGCTCTCTGATCTGTTATAGTTCACCCAGGTTATTCATTCTTCTTACCATGTCTTTCTCTTCATCTTGTTCTTCGTGCAAGAACTTAGCCACAGGGAGAATCAACTAGATGGGGAAAATAGAATTTGCACCATAAACCAGTTTGAATGGAGAATTCCCAATGGACTTTTTGATGGTAACTTTGTTAGCCCATAGTGCAAACTTCAACTTGGAATCCCAGCTCTTTTTTTTCCTGTAATAGTTTTTTGATTACTCTTACCAGACTCTTGTTAGATGATTCTGCCAGGCCATTGCCTTGATGATAATTGAGGTAGAATGCACCATTTCAATGCCCATGGATTCAGTCATGTCCACCAATTCTTTTGCCTTGAAAGCTGCTGCACTGGCTTCAAGGGCAGAGATTTTAGCTCCTGTCTTCCTGCAAACCTTTGACACTTGTCACAAGCTTTTACAAAAGAAAACACATCAAAGAACAGAGTAGGCCAATAATATCTAGCCCTCAAGATTTTTTGAGTTGTGGTTTTCCAATAATGATGCCCTCCATAGATGCTAGAATGGAACTAGTGTATTACTTCCACATATTGTTCTTTATCTAGACACCTCAAGAGGATTCATGATGGGTCTTTCCAATAAAGAATATTTTTATTAATGCAAAATTTGGCTGATATGAGTTTAATGGCATGAGCTTGACTTGAGCTAAGCCCTGGAGGGACTTCTAGCTTTTGAAAAAAATGAAATATGCTTTAATACCATTCACATTTGGCTAGATTTTCAGCCAAAGACTAATTCTGCTTTTACTCTTCTGCTGCTCCCTCTGTCTGCTCATCATCTGAATTTAGACCCATGGAATCTATGTATAACAAGCTACAATTTTCTTCAGCCATAATTTTGGCCAAGCCCTAGCCTTTGACAAGCTTAGTGGGCTTCACCTCTATGTTAAACTCTATGAATTTTTCAATCCATTTAGCTCTCTTCCCGTCAATATCTGGCTGAGTTAAGACATATTTTACTGAGGCTGAAGGTACATATGCAACTACTTTGGAATGCAGAATATAAATTCTGAATACCTTTAAAGACTTTATGAGATCATAAGCTTGCTTTTCAATAAGGTCATACCTTATTTCAGCATCCCTTAAAGTTTTTCTGAAAAAGGCCACGGGGTGCTCTATGCCTTCATCATTTTTCTACAACAGAACTGATGCAACTATATCCTAAGAGGAAAAATAGAAGATAAAGAACTCCTTAGTGTAAGCTGGGCTGATCAGAATGGGAGCTTCCATGATAGCTTGCTTGATGGCTTCAGAAGAGCTTCTTGAAGCATCAATCGATTTTATTTCAGATCCTTTCTTCAGCATGGAAGTGATGTGCTTTACAGGCTCTACAAAGTTTGGAATGAACCTCCTTATGAATTTAATCTTACCCATGAAGGATTGAATGTCCCTTTTTGACCTTGGGATGGATAATGTTTGAATGGCTTGAACCCTTGCTAGATCAATCTTCACACCTTTAGCAGAAATAACGGATCAATCTTCACACCTTCAACAGAAACAATATGTCCTAGAAGTTTGCCTTCTTCTAGAGAAAACTATGACTTCTTTGGGTTCACTGAAATTCCTAACTTTCTGCACTTTAGGAGGACCTTCTTCAAATGTTGTAAATGGTATTTGTGGCTGCTGGAGAAGACTATTATTTCATCAAGATAAATAAGGACAAACTTGTCCTTCTCTCACACAAAGGCTATGTCCATGGCCCTCTGAAAAGTAGCCCCAACATTCATCAGTTCGAAAGGCATCTTGGAGTACATGAAAGTGCCCCAAGGAGTAGTGAAGGCAGTCTTTTCCTGATCTTCTGGATGTACAACAACCTGATTGTAACCTAAAAATCCATCTAAGAAAGACATGACTCTGGCCCTTGAAACTCTTTGCAGCAAGTGTTCCATCTTAGGTAGGGGGTAATCTTTTTTAGAGCACTTGTTCATATTTTTGAAGTCAACACAAAGCATGATTTCTCCATTTTTCTTTCTCACTACCACAACGTTAGCTATCCATTTTGAATACCTTAGGGGAACTATTATTTTTGCATCCAATAACTTCTTGATCTCTTTCTCAATCAAAGGCAATAAGAGAGGGTTGATAGCTCTTAATTTTTGCTTAAAAGGGGTAGTGTTCTTTTCCAGTGGGATCTTGTGCTGAATGATGTTTGTATCATAGGTTTTAGGATCACTATATTCCTAGGCAAAAATATCAGTGAATTGCTTCGTGAGCGTCCAATACTAGGAATTCTGGGCATAAGACAAATGAGTGGACAGATTGATGAATTTCAGATGGGTTGGGCTCCCTATATTATGTTTATAGATAGTAGACTCATTTCCTATTTTGGCCAGCTTATAAGGCATGTTGTTATGATGGAAAAGCTTCTCTAGAGGCACCAATCCTTTTGGTATGTGATTACTAGGCAGCTCGATGATGCTTCCTCGGCTGATCTTGCTTTTTAGCTTGGACTGACCGCATTCTTCCATGGTTTCATTTTCTTGGTCGATGTGCGTTTCAGCAAATTCCTCAATGACTTGTAAAAACCTGTTAATTTCCTCATTGTCTTAGAAAACTCTCCAATATTTGACATTGTCAGGTAGAGATGGTCTGTATTTTACCTGAACTTCATATGTCAATTTAGGAGGCAAAGGAAGAATAAACATGCTAGTAGACATAGCAAGGGAGTCGACAAGCTGGTTCTTCATTCTTGGAATATAAGAAATGTTGAAATCATTAAAAGAATCCTTGAGCCTCCATACCTCATCTCTGTATTCTTTCAGCCTTGGATACTTTGCTTGGAATGCTTTATTTACCTACTGAATGATGAGGACTGCATCTCCAAACACTTTCAGGCCTTTGATACCCATTTCTTTAGCAGCGTTTAAGCCATAATCAAAGATTCATACTATGCTATGTTGTTTGTGACATGAAAGGTTAACTTGAAAGATAAATGAATGTATTCCTGTGTTTGGGACACAAGGACTACACCTGCCATGGAAGCTTCTTTAAAGCATGCCCCATCAAAGAACATATCCCAAATCTATGGGTTTTCTTCCTCAGCGATTTGGCAAACTAGTTTTTTACGCTGCGTGGAGGCCAACTGGGATTCTTCAAATGAAGAATACATGCTCCAAAATTAGTGTCAACAACATAGATGGGATGATTAATAGGGTTCTTCTCATTGCTGATGATATAAGTCAACTGTGCCTCTCTGTATAATCTCTTGCTCTCACCTTTGAAAACTGGGATACTAGCATAAGAAAAATCATTTTGTAATGATCCACCTAATCTCTTGATCCAACCTCTGGAAAGTAACATGCCAAACATGGGGGTACATCTGCTACCACAATATCCATCATCATGCTTTTCATAGGCAGCTAAGACAAAGTGATGGCTAGGTCCTTGATTAATCCTAGACACTTCACTTTTCTAGAGTAAGAAGAGAACATGTCATGATAAGGCTTGGTGATGTCAAGACACAAATCATCCATGATAGCCTTGGGCATTATATTATGGTTGGCTCCAGTGTCTAAAAAGTAGTTGTGAAGGATTTTTCCATGAATAGTTAGAGAGAGATAGAATGATGGGGAGATGTCTTCACAATTTTCAATCATTGGGCTGAGAATAACAACTTTCTTGTCATCTTGTATATTTACATGGTTAGTGGAGCCTTGGATGGCTATAGGCTCAAGGGCCTTGGGGATGGATCTTTTGAAGGACTCATTCTTCACTAGTTCAATCAGAGGCATAGGTATTCTTAGCTTTTGAGTTTCTGACTGAAAATTGAAAGGAGAAGGAGACGTGTCAAGGCCTCTTAACTCATGAGTTGGAGATTTGAGGACGATGGGATCAACTACCGGTTGTTTTAGCTTATTAGCTTGCTATACTGCAGGGAAAATAGCTTTTTGAATAGGAGTTTCCTTGCCATTATTTATCTTTGACCTCAAATTATATCTTTGGTGATTTATAGTTTGTAGAATAGCTTTACCATCCCATTCTTGGCTGATCTGGTCATTGCATAATGAATTTTCATAGGCAGATAAGGTAAAAAAGGAAGCATTGCCTTTGTCCTCCAGACAATGGATCTCATCATCTTGTTCAAATTGCTCTTCTTCCATGACTGCATTTTGAAAAGGAGCCTTCACCCTTTGGTCTTCATTAGCATCTTTATTTCTTTGTAAATTATGCAACTGTTCATTTGTTCTTCTATATGGATTTGGATTTGGATTTCTAGGAGAAAAGGTATTAGGCACTCTTCCTTTCCCCGGGTGTTGCTCATCCTTCAATTTGGAGATTTTAGAGGCTAATGATTTGATCATTTTGGTCATTTTATCTATCTTAGGATCAGAGGATGATGAAGACTCACCCCTCTGTCTTCTTCTATCAACATTTCCCTTGAGCTTCTCTACAACCATGATGTTTGATTCCACTTCCAAGGCTGCATCCTACATGTGAGCCAAATTATCACATCACCTCTCTCTCAACAGTAGGCAGAAGTCAAAATCAAAAGCACTAGCATAGGTGAGTTTAGCATAGGTAGTAGTGGGTTTTACTTCAGCTGGTATCTTGCTGTACATACGATTAAACCTCTTATTAAAATCAGACAACAACTCACCATTTTCCCTCTTTAAGTTCCAAAACCCAGTGTGGTAGTAGAGGAGATCCTTCTTATACCCCCAATGCTTTAGGAATGCATCATCTAAAGCTTCAATATCTGCTATAGATCTTGGTGTTAGTTCTCTAAACCATTTTCTAGCCTCTCCATCTAGTCTTTGGACAAAGACTCTCATCCACACATCATCTTCACTAATGTCCAGATTATCGACATAACTATAGAATGAATCAAGATGTTCTTCAACAGTAACACCTTCAGTCCCAGTGAACTTAGGCCTATATTTCTGATATTCTCCAGTAGGCATGGCATTCAAAGGAGTGAGTAGTATTAGAGGTCCATACCTAGCAGCTATAATTCTTTCCATTTTGGTAGGTGCTTGTGGACCTACCATAGCTGTGGTGGCTAAAAGAGTACTAGCAGTCTGAATGATAGAGGGTTGAGGAGTGATTGATAAGTCTAAAGGAGTATGATGGATAGGAGGTGAGGTTTCCTTTGGGCTTACTACAAAAGGAGAACCTAAAGAATAAGGAGCTTTATGAATCTTTTTCTTCACTGTTGGTATTAGATGCTATACTCTCAACATGTATTTGTTCTATTACAAGCCTTTCTTGAAGAGATATAGAAGATTGTTTAGGTTTACCTGAACTTGATGCTCCTTTATGCAATACCTTTCTCTCTTTAATGATTTTTTCAGGGTCAGGTACTGGGTCAGCTTGTAGCTTCTGAGGATTTCTCTGAGTATGCCTCACAAACTGAGCCAGAACTATGAAGTGGAGTCGCCAAGAGGTTTGGTCTCCAGTAGAGTCACTAGATAGATGATTGCAACCAAAAACATGCCTAGACTTTGTCTATCATCAAAGCTGGATCTATGTCATTTCTAAGGGAAGCTGAGCTTCAGCTTCCTCTCCCTAGCACAACGCCAATTATGTTATCACTCCAGGAAACCTCCTAGGTTGTATATCGGAGATGCCTGGTAACATATAATCTTCAATATTGTTCTATGAACTATTGGAATAAATGATGGTTTGGATCAAGTTAGATAACCATTTTAGCTCTGTTTTCACTTAAGGCATGCATGAACACTCTCACCAATACAAGGCTTTAGAACACTAATGCTCAATAATTTATAAATTCAATAGATAGATGGAGAATACTAATTATACCAGTAGATTGCATACATAAACATAAATGAATGGCTAGCTATAGGTAGTAAAAGAGAATACTGACTATACTAGCAGATGCATATATGACCACAGATGGATGGCTAGCTACAAGAAGCAAAGAAACTTGCAAATCTAATTTATAAAAGCAAAGATAAGATGATAGTTATCTGGCCTTAGACACAAAGAAAAGATGAACAAACTTCTCAAGTGCAAGCATAGAACAACAAAGAGAATGGAAATTGAACATATAATGGCAAAAGAAGCTTATATTGCTAGAATGAAGATGAGAAGCTTGAAGAAACAGAGGAGGAATAATCTCTAAAAGTTGAACCTCTATTTCATCTTACTTTTAGCTATTTATAGCCTGTTTACAATGCTCCTGAGCTCCGAGAGTCTCGGAGTCTTAATCTGTGTGATCTGCATTTTTAACTGATTTGATGCCCTCTAGGCAAGCATGGGATCAAAGTTTTTTGCTTCTGACAACAAAGTAACCGCTTTCATATATTTTTGGCAGCTTGTTGCGCTGTCTGGGAGTTCTCTTGTGCCAGAGATGCTCCATGATGTTTGTTGGTGTGGTTGTTGCGCTATTTGTATTCCTTGATCTTTCTGTTTCAGGCTGCAGTGTGTTGTGGCCCTTCTCTTTCCCTTTCTAGGCTTTGTTTCCCAGCAAACTGTCTCTTGGGCTTTGTTATATGGTGGAATGGGTCTTCGGGCATTTGTTTTTCCCTTTAAACTAAAAATAATGACTGTTTCTGTTATAATCAGTGAAAACTCTACAACAATGATAAATTCCACCCATCACTGTTTATTTCGAACTTCAAAAGTCCTAAAATATGGTTTAATTGTCTATTGGGTCCGGCCTTGTCACCATCGCAAGTCACAAAAGGCTTGCTCCTATCTATTTCCCTTATATTATGAAATATCCAAAAACACTGAAAAATGCATGAAAATGGGTTTGGCGGAGTTCAGATATTATCTATTTCACTTCTTGGAACCTTTTGGGTTTGGGACTCATCACAATCGCTGTTGGCCAATGCTTCCTTCGTATTTTCATTATATAACGAAAATACATGAAAAACATTAAAAATTGGGCTTTTACGGACTTGAAAACATATATATTTTGCTTCTCGAAACCCATTGGGTCTGAGTTCCATCGTTATCGCATTTCCCCTGTTTCACTTTGTATTACATTATATAACGAAATACACAGAAAATACATTAAAAATTTCTTGGGTGCAGACTTCAAAATTTATTAATTCCCAACTATAATGCCGTCGGCTCCGGCTCATCGGGTCGCCCATATGTATGTGCATAGGCCCCACCCGTGGTATATTGTCGATGCGATATCAACGATGCGATAAATCACAATCACACATCACTCACTTCTTGGGTCCTTTATAAAACATAGCATATGCTCCCCGCCGATGCGACCCACTGATCCGATCATCCGCGATCACTGATCGGCAGTGTCATGCACCCAACTTTAAACTGTCCCTTTTGCTCAGCTGATTATGATTAGCCACATAGATTTGGGTTGTTGATTGGCTAGATCTAATAGTTGTTGTTCACTCCTCTATTTAAGCTTGCGATTGTGGGGTTTTTCATGGTTTTCAAGCATTTTTGCCTCCAGATAGTGTAATTATGCCCTTCCAAGGGCTCTCCTCTTGCGCTGGTTTTGATCATTGGATGATATTTGAGCAAAAATTGAAGATTTCAAGAGCATTAATGGATCCATTAGCATGTTTTAAAGAAAATTTGGAGACTCTAAGAGCCTATATGGATCCATTTGTGGTCATTTTTCCAGCAAGGCTAACAAGATCCATTATGGAAGAGATGAGGAAAGTGGTACTTGCTGAAATATCAACTCTTGAGACCACTATGCAGAAACTTTATGATAAATTCTCAGTACTGGTGCATAAATATTACCCAAACTATCAAGGACATACATGCTACTATTACACATGTACATGAATGGAAAATGAGATACAAGGGGGCCCTGCTTTACTTTCATAAGATAATGAAGCCACAAGTAGAGCTAGACAAAGCACCGATCTGGATGTTGATCTGGAACTATGAGCAGTTCCCTCTGCTCATCAGTAGAATTGAGGCTTCCTATGCATGGTTGTTGAAGAGTCTAGATATCATGGTGAGGACACACATGATCCCTTATATTAGTTCCCTCACCCAATTCTAGCTAGAGGTCGATAGTTACATGGAGAAGTTAATGCAAGAGGCCACTAGCGATCACTTGCTGTTGGGCGCATAAAAAATGCAGAAGTACATTGTTGGTCCAGCCACACTTAGGAAAATATTGTGCATGATTTAAGATGAGTTGGGAAAAGGCTCCAGGACCATATACCGAGATGCCATGGAGGCAGAGCCTGTTTCCAGAAATACACCACTAAACAATGTGGGGATGCTTTAGTGCAGTACCAAGATTGGTATCAATTTGTCACCGAAGATCATCAAGAGGATGTTTTTGAGTTGGTATTTCCCCAAGATTCTAAGTCATGGTGCTTTTATTGTGAGGCTGACTCAAGCCCATTTTGTCCCACATGGGTATATGTGGAAAATGTATATTATTTGTAAATATATTGTAAGTGAAATTCCAAGTGTCATTAGTGGAATGTGAAAAATCACTATTTAATGTAAAGAGTCGTTTGTAAAGGAGTTGAAGAGTCATGAGGGTAGTCAAAGAGTCAAAGGAGAATGTCAAGGGTCACCCCACCC
>APFE031647890.1:322339-368121 GCA_000404065.3 Pinus taeda
ATATATAGAAAGGAGGTTTTGTCATTTGTATCATCCAAGAATTGTTCATTTATGTAATGTAAAGGAGGTTGCCCCCTCGAAGAGGCTGAATTCTAAGTCGTTGATCTATCTTTTATATCTTTTCTTGAGCTGGTTTCATAACATGGAATGGGTCTTCGGGCATTTGTTTTTCCCTTTAAACTAAAAATAATGACTGTTTCTGTTATAATCAGTGAAAACTCTACAACAATGATAAATTCCACCCATCACTGTTTATTTCGAACTTCAAAAGTCCTAAAATATGGTTTAATTGTCTATTGGGTCCGGCCTTGTCACCATCGCAAGTCACAAAAGGCTTGCTCCTATCTATTTCCCTTATATTATGAAATATCCAAAAACACTGAAAAATGCATGAAAATGGGTTTGGCGGAGTTCAGATATTATCTATTTCACTTCTTGGAACCTTTTGGGTTTGGGACTCATCACAATCGCTGTTGGCCAATGCTTCCTTCGTATTTTCATTATATAACGAAAATACATGAAAAACATTAAAAATTGGGCTTTTACGGACTTGAAAACATATATATTTTGCTTCTCGAAACCCATTGGGTCTGAGTTCCATCGTTATCGCATTTCCCCTGTTTCACTTTGTATTACATTATATAACGAAATACACAGAAAATACATTAAAAATTTCTTGGGTGCAGACTTCAAAATTTATTAATTCCCAACTATAATGCCGTCGGCTCCGGCTCATCGGGTCGCCCATATGTATGTGCATAGGCCCCACCCGTGGTATATTGTCGATGCGATATCAACGATGCGATAAATCACAATCACACATCACTCACTTCTTGGGTCCTTTATAAAACATAGCATATGCTCCCCGCCGATGCGACCCACTGATCCGATCATCCGCGATCACTGATCGGCAGTGTCATGCACCCAACTTTAAACTGTCCCTTTTGCTCAGCTGATTATGATTAGCCACATAGATTTGGGTTGTTGATTGGCTAGATCTAATAGTTGTTGTTCACTCCTCTATTTAAGCTTGCGATTGTGGGGTTTTTCATGGTTTTCAAGCATTTTTGCCTCCAGATAGTGTAATTATGCCCTTCCAAGGGCTCTCCTCTTGCGCTGGTTTTGATCATTGGATGATATTTGAGCAAAAATTGAAGATTTCAAGAGCATTAATGGATCCATTAGCATGTTTTAAAGAAAATTTGGAGACTCTAAGAGCCTATATGGATCCATTTGTGGTCATTTTTCCAGCAAGGCTAACAAGATCCATTATGGAAGAGATGAGGAAAGTGGTACTTGCTGAAATATCAACTCTTGAGACCACTATGCAGAAACTTTATGATAAATTCTCAGTACTGGTGCATAAATATTACCCAAACTATCAAGGACATACATGCTACTATTACACATGTACATGAATGGAAAATGAGATACAAGGGGGCCCTGCTTTACTTTCATAAGATAATGAAGCCACAAGTAGAGCTAGACAAAGCACCGATCTGGATGTTGATCTGGAACTATGAGCAGTTCCCTCTGCTCATCAGTAGAATTGAGGCTTCCTATGCATGGTTGTTGAAGAGTCTAGATATCATGGTGAGGACACACATGATCCCTTATATTAGTTCCCTCACCCAATTCTAGCTAGAGGTCGATAGTTACATGGAGAAGTTAATGCAAGAGGCCACTAGCGATCACTTGCTGTTGGGCGCATAAAAAATGCAGAAGTACATTGTTGGTCCAGCCACACTTAGGAAAATATTGTGCATGATTTAAGATGAGTTGGGAAAAGGCTCCAGGACCATATACCGAGATGCCATGGAGGCAGAGCCTGTTTCCAGAAATACACCACTAAACAATGTGGGGATGCTTTAGTGCAGTACCAAGATTGGTATCAATTTGTCACCGAAGATCATCAAGAGGATGTTTTTGAGTTGGTATTTCCCCAAGATTCTAAGTCATGGTGCTTTTATTGTGAGGCTGACTCAAGCCCATTTTGTCCCACATGGGTATATGTGGAAAATGTATATTATTTGTAAATATATTGTAAGTGAAATTCCAAGTGTCATTAGTGGAATGTGAAAAATCACTATTTAATGTAAAGAGTCGTTTGTAAAGGAGTTGAAGAGTCATGAGGGTAGTCAAAGAGTCAAAGGAGAATGTCAAGGGTCACCCCACCCTTTGTTATAAATAGAGACTCATAACTCATAGCACAGGCTTTTGGGAGCCAAGCTTTTGGCTAAGATTAGGCTTAGTGAAGGCTTGGAAGTATTATGATGAGCCTTGGCTTCTTCACATCATAGAACAAATAAAATTATTTTGAGGAGCAGGCGGTGTTGACTGTAATGTTCCACTATTGGGGCTAGTGGTTATCAATGGTGTATGTATGGATGGAACTTTCACTTAATAATAATATAACTGAGCCAACATGTTTTCATGTATATGTTGTTAGTGTAGTTAGACTATTCTAGTTACTTTAGTAATGCATGTTGTTTAACTTACGAATTTTCTTATGAACTATTTTGTATGCAATTTTATGAATTTTTTTGAAGGCATGTTGTTGGATTAACCCATCACTTTGGTTTGTGGATTATTTCACTTCCAGCATGTAATGTGATTCCCCTCATCTATTCTTTTTAGGCTGTGTACTATTACAGGCTTCTAAGGGACACACTTCATTTTCCCCTCTGTGTGTTAGAACCCCCATGCATCTCACTCGAATCACTGAAAATTCACACACTTGCTTTTGACCAAAGTCATTATACTTACCTCTACGTGCTACCACGGTCAAGGCACTACCTTACCACCCACTGCAGGGAATCCTACTCCAAAGGGTCTGAGGTGTAGTTGGAACTTATTACCAGGGAGATCCCCTTGAATGTTGGTGGGTCCATCACCATCAACATTTCTGGTGCTAGAAGGAGGGCCAGATGGAAAGATAACCCCTCAAAGTTTGTTTTGAATCTTTACACATAATTCATGACTTACATCACAATCTCAACTCTGGCATGTTTTTCTCATGCTCATGATTTTGAAGTGTCAGAGGATGTCACCGATGACTTGTCATGAATCAAATATGATGGTGAAGGCATAATAGAATTGTTGGGACATGAAGTTTCCTTCTTAGGTTTTTGTGATAGGAATGAAGTCACCTCAGATGACATTGCCTATGGGCTGTTCACTTACATGTTTGAAATTCACGTTAAGAAATGGTCTCTCACATTTCCCGTAGCCTCTATTCACTCTTTCAATCACATGATTAGAGAGTTAGGTTGTGCTTTCTTTCATTTTTCCATAAAGAACTTAATCAAAAAATCTTGGCATTACGCAAAGCACGTGATGAATCTGTCACGCAATTTTGTCAACGCTTTCGTAATCTCGCTTTTCAATTCCTCCAGAAAAACAAATCTTGATCGAGCCCATATTGCTCAGTGGATACAATCTACTCATGGTAAGACATTATATGGTTTCGATATACTCTTACCTTCAACAAGTGGTCCAACATTCGATGCAGGTAAGAGCATATGGTTACCTGGTTCGTTAAATGCTATTAATGATAAGATGACGATGATTGGAAATTTTCGAGAGAAATATTTCAATATCTTCTTCACATATCTAACAATCCACATGAGTTAGAATCATTTGAGCCCTTCCCAACATACCTTGGTGTTAGAACTTCCAAATCTAAGACGGAGAAGGTCGCTGTCATGAGTGACTCTCCATCCTCTTCTCATCAAACAACTCTAGCTCCATAGGACCAGTGGAAGAAGTTGTGGACCGATCTGTTGAATTGTCACCTCCTCCCACCCCACCTGCTTTGGATTTCTACACAGATTTGGACTACAACCCAGATAGTTGTCATGTCTTTTTGTTTTCTCAACCTTTTTCCTTTGTTTCCTTTGATCCTTTGGATTTGATGTGTTGTGCTCATTCGTTTTGGATTCCACATGTGATGTTCACAAGGATCAAGTTGTCGATGAAGTTGATGTTGAGCAGCTAACTTGCACTATCATTTTTTATGAGTATGTGTAGGAATCTGAATAAGATGTCGTAGTGAAGTACGAACTCCTTCCATTCCCACCTCATCTGCTCTATCCTGACATATTCTATGATTCTACCACTTTTGATCTTTCTTGTGAAAATTCATCCCCGAATGTATCTTCTTCTGATCATTCATAGAACAATCAGGATGTTAGTTTGTCATTTGATTGCAGAGAGAAAAAACCTTTATTTCTAAATCCAATTGACCTCTCATCTTTCATTTTCAGAAATTCAGAGGGTGAATTTTTTTGTTTCACATAGACCCCTCTCTATGATTCGTTAGATCGTGAGGATGCCGATGTACATGTTGAATTTTCTGATTGTGGCTATCATGACCTTTTTACTCATCCATTTGATCACAATTTTGATTCACTTACTGATGATATTTCTAATCCGCCGGTCTTCACTGATCTATCTTCTAATTACGTGGAAACCCCTCAAGCTATCGAGGCACTTCAAACCGAGCTGGTGGTTATGTCAGGTTCTCACAGTCTTGAGGTTAGTTACACTTCTGATCAGAAATTTGTTGAATCACACCAAGATCCTCATCACTCTCCCATTCACATTGAAAATTAATCTAATCTACATAATTCGCATCCTCCACCAGAATCACATGATCCTATCATTCATGCAGTGGAGGAGTCATATGTAGAAATCTAGGTTGTGAAACGAAAGTTTTCTTCTTTCTGCATGTTTTCTCATTTTTCAAGGTCGAAAGGGTGTACATGCTTGTCATCTCCACACAGTGTGATACAACACCATAATATGTCTATAGAGTGCCTTCCATGTGCTTTTAATATTTTATTTTCTGTGGATGCATTCAAACTTTGAATGTGTTGGTTTTCATTGGTTTATCTTTCTTGTGTGCTAGTTTTCCTGAATATCTTTCTTGTAATCCATGCCATCACTTACATGGGCCAACCAATGCACCGGTGGCTACATTGGAAATATCACTTCACATGAGTAGGCCCATACACTGTTTAGCTTAGGAGTAGGAGTAGTGTTTTCTTTCCTATTTTCTTTTTCTTTCTTGTTTTTCTCTTGCCTACTTGCTTTTTCTTTCGTTTTACTTCTTTCCTTTGATTGTTGTTTGTTGGTGCACCCATAAGATTAGCTTTCCCATGAAACTGTGTTTGGATTTTGAGACAAGCACAGTTAAATACAAGAGGAATTGTACAACTATGAAAATTTGGATATTTGTCTATCCCCTCTCTTTGTGAAGATATTGTGTTATTTTAGTCAATGATACCATGATGGAACATAGGTTCCTTTAATTAGTATGCCTACTCTAATCGGGTTTCTATTTTCTGTTAACCCTTGTCAACTCAATCAAGGAGAGTGAGGTGAGGGGGAAAACCTTAACAAGTATGTCAGAAGTATATATAAACATCCTTCCCTGAAGGGAAAACCTTGTATGTTCTCAATAAGTCATGATCCATCTTCCGACTCATGAAATAAATAAGTGCCTATGCACAGTTCTTTGAAAAATGAAAAATGAAAAAAAATAAAATAAATGAGAAAGAAGAAAAAGGCTTCTCGCATAGGGAAGTGAAGCAAGTAAGTATGCCGGGGTACTGTCTAGGCTCACTGGTGGTGGAGCAATGCTTATGTTCTTGAAGTGACTCCGTTGGGATACTGTTTAGGCCTGCTAGTAGCGGAGAAACACTATAGATGAAACTAAGACTATGACAATCTATATTACTTGTGCAACAATATACTCATCATATCCAATCAAAACAACTTAGTTGACTTCGCTTGGTATGTGTGCTGCTGATAAAAGTGAATGGTAGGGGCTACATTTTAAAGTCAACCTAGTGAGGAAGCCATGACAATCAAATAATTGTACAATACTTGCAAAAGAGTTAGAATCACTTTACATGGGACGAGGTCCATATAGAGAGCTGGAGTTCTACCAGTGTGTCACCAATGTTGTAGCATCTACAACCAGCCTCCAAAATTTTACCTATGCTTCGTTTCAGAATCTCCCTATTAAAATCCCAACAGCTTACCTTGTACTGACCTGGGTACTTGCACTTTCATTTAGTTTTATCTTTCTCTTTATAGATTGTGTTTTATTACTCGCTTTGCTGTCTAACCATAAGATGACCTCTTGACTTGGTTATAATCTAGTTCTAGCCTTGCCTTAGTGAGCTGCGCAATTCTAGAAGGCAACCAACTTTGCTCTCAGGAAATGTGTAATTCAATCCAACAGTGAGATTGGCTCCATAATTGAGCAGACCCAGCTAGAAGTCTTCCTTTAGCTAGGAAATTGTGTAGATCATGAGAGGAATCCATATCCACTCAGCCAAGGAATTGTACAGAAGAATTCCCTTAGCAACTACCCGATGCATGTGCCAGTGAGTTTCCAAGTTCTCCCCAAAAATGTGCAATATCTCTAAGCATGCATGAAAGCATTTCTCAAAAAATAATAAAAGAAAAAAAATCGGAAAAGCATCCCTAAAAAATAGGTATCTATTTTTAGCAGTTGGAGTTACACTTGCGCTATTTTTTGAAACTACTGCCATGTGTCACTTTTTCCTAGATTTTTGGCCTTCGCATCATAAACCCTAAATCGACCATATATATTTATTGGATTTAGCCAGAGCTCATTTTCACATTTGATCCTGAAGCTCTGGCATTCCTGAGGAGATATAGGAACCTTCGGCACAGTCTTCACAACTTTTTCAGGGAAGTATTTCTTTTCTAGTCTTTTGTTTCTTTTTCTGTCACTTTTGTTTCCTTGGCCTATGAGAGTGTTGTTTTGCCCATTTTATTGAATGAACACTGGTGTTTTGATTTATTTTAGCTTGTAGAAGTGTTATTTTTAGTTTTTCATTTCCTTTCATAAGTGTCGCATGCATAACCAAATTTTTGGAGTAATGGTCGCCATTGTGACAACTCTCTCCATAAAACACATATTTTCATTAAAATTGGATTTTTTTATTACAAGGACTTCACTAGAATTGTGTTTTCTGGTTATTTTTAAATTCTAGATCCACTACATAATTCCAAATTTAATGAAATATGTGTTATGATCTTCATTGTTCTTCAATTTGATCAATTCCTACACTTGCTTTGATTGCATGCATCGTCATTCACTCCGATTTGCACCAAACATCACTTACAATTTCATATTTTCTTGGTTTCATGTTGCCCTTGGGCAGATCTCGGCTTCCTTTGCACTGCACATTTATGGATCTCAAGGCATGCACTGCACATTTATGGATCTCAAGGCTCTGCCTTGGATCTAGGAATTTCGAAGAGGCTGCAAAGGAATGACTCCAAATGTGCACTACGTAGTTGTAGGAGTTATTCCTAAAGACTTGGCCACTCAGATTTCACAATGTGAAGTCCCAGCCAACACAAGCAAGACTGAATTGTGCATTGCGAAATTCTAGTCAGCATCACCTTCCCACTGGCATCTAGGACTACATAATGCATTAATCCAACTAATAGTCACTCACCTCTGAGAGCCAAAATTGTGGAATCCTTCCCAGCATTTGCCCAATTTATTGCTTGGTTTGTTCTTGAAGTGATTTTGGTTTCAAGCTAACATTTGCATGCCATGAGTGTCCTCTTTGTCTCCAGGTACAACAGTTGTTGAGCAACTCTTCAGCAGTACATGTAACATGGTTTCCAAGAAATTTGTATCAAAGGATGATATCAAGATCAACACTGGGGATGTAGTCGAACATGTGTCAATGAAATTTCTGGTTTATGTACAAAAACAACTATTCATAGAGAAGGACATGAAGATAACATGGCAGGAAATCAAGGATATATTTGCAGGGAGCTTCAAGGAAGCTCTAGAAGATCGACAGGTCTATGTCAACATCCACTGGTTAGGCTTATATAAGGTTGCATGTAGATACCCCGTCTTCCCATGTGCCACCATAATTCACTAGATTTTCTCACATACCGATCCTGAGATGATGACATTGAGAAGTGCCAGTGGAACACAAATTTCTACTTTCAGGATGGGAAAATATCATCAAATGTATCACTTACCACAGCCGGTGAACTGCATGGATGCACTTTTCAATGCCCCCAACAGTAATGTGAACACTAGAGACATCATAAAGCATTGGGTGTAACACCCTCCTCCTACATCCACCCAAGTAACCATGATAACCGGGGTAAACATGAGACGTGAGGCTACTATGATCAGATTTGACCTCGTAGGTGACCTTAAGGAAGTGGAATTGTCAAAACATCACACACAGTCATCCAACATCATCAACAGAACCCTCATGAGGGAAGTAAGTCACTTAGACAACCTATCCCTATCTCCCACTACTGTTTTGAACCTTTAAGGCCAAAGTCAATCTCATTCTATGGGTAAGGGAGTGACCACAAACCTAATGTCACTCTCATAGGCCAACCTACCAGCGACTGTGGACCAAACTTTCTAGTTCTATGTCAACAACCCCAATATTTAGGCCACTTTTTCAGACCGAGAGCCCAAGCCACTGCCCAGAATGGAATGAAATCTCAGAATCAAGTAATTTACAGGGAAACAATGCTACAAAAGTAAATAGTTGATCAATACCTTAACCTAACCCCTACTATCCATGACAGGCATTTCATCAAACATATTGTCAACATGTAACATATAGGTGTGAACAATAGAATTAAGTGTAGGGATCTCATACTTATCTGAGAATCGCCATGAAACGTTGTTTCCTCATGTATTTTTCTTCCTTATCACTTATTCAGTCATAGATACAATATCCATTCAAACAAAAGTAAAAACATGTTGAGAGCCAAACATCGCTGCTATCATAAAATGCACATATAACCATCATAATAGAAACATAAATACAATAAACATATCAATGATCAAAATCCATATATACACCAGTACATTTACACATGAAAATGAATGGAATGAATTTCTTGTTAATCAATGCAATGAACCAACCGATGATGGGACTACCACATTCCACCCGACCATATATTGGCTAAGCCAAGTCTCTCTTCAGCCAATCACCCCCATGGCATATTCCAAGCATGAATTTGGGACTCATAGCACACATCAAAAATTCCAATCAATGTGGATGCCACCAGAGTTATCCACTTACACCGTGATGAATTTTAGTGCCTCCTAGTCTCTCAGGCTTTACCGTGAATTTGCAGTCCAATCCAGGGATTACTAGGCCCCACACTGAGACATACTCTCCAGGATTTACTGTGAATTCCATCCCATAATCACTAGGCCCAACAAAGAGAAAATTGACCTCTTGGCTTACCATATATCCTGCCATTCATCGACAACGATTCCTAGGCCCACTGAGGCACACAATCTGGCTTTACTGCAACCCATAGTCTGGGTTAAGGATTACTAGGCTAGTGGATTCGTGCATGCTTAGTCCAGTTTAGGGAGTGACTCCACCATGTGATTTTCAATTCGGAGATCCATCCCAGTTAGCTTTGAATCCAATTCAACCATCCCACATATATTGAATGAGAGAACCCATCTCATCAAAGCTATTAGGAAATGACAAGGCTAGGCTGAAAATACTCACACCTGGAAAAACCCATGCCATGGTAGAAAAGAAACGCATGCAATCCCATGCATGCCAAACTTAGCAAGGAAAATACACATGCAGGTTGATACCTAAAATGAAGCCTGTTGTAGCTACTTGATCCCGCCTTTCCTTGCTTGACCTTTGCTTCCTCTTGCTTTCTTTTCCTTTCTTATTCCAATGCCAAAGTGCTCCAAGAAAGCTCTAAGTGTCCAAGAGTACGAGAGAGAGAGAGAGAATAATTAAAGAGATCCAAAGCTAAACTGACAAAAGGTTACCAAGTGATCCTCAGAAGCCCTTTTATGAATGAGGCCTCTATTTTCTTCATTTTTCATTATTTTCCTTCATTTTCCTCATCACATGCAACCGTGACCTTTCACCTCGTTTTTCTCCTAATTTCATTATTTTAATAAATAATTGTGCCAAAAATGCCATTTTTCCTTTCCAAAGCCTTAGCCATTGCATTTTCCAATGTCCTTAGCCATAAATAACCAAATGAACACACACTAGGATGTCTTTCCCAACATTCAACTTGGAATAAGTGTCCCATTCATCCGTGATTTTTGTTTTTAAATTTTATTACATGAAATTTTCACCAGGGTTGTTACAATGGGTGAAAGAGCTGTCGAAGTTCAGATTGACAACCAATCATGTTTATAAGACTAAATCACTCAAAAATGCCTACCAACTCATATTTGCATGTTGATTGTATGGTCAAGAGAGCACAAAGACCTTCCCATAGAATTGGGTGGTTGTGTTGGACCAGTTGGCAAATGACAGAAGGTCATTCAACTCGTCAGATCTATTGGCTCTTCTGCTGAAAGTGCATGTCACTAATGCCCAAAATCTAACCAAGGATGAGCAAGCAAGATTCTATATGTCCACGTACATACTTGATGCAATCTATGCCCAACATCCATTTCCTAGCATGGATTGGACATGGACACCATCAGAGACGGCTGTGAATATTTATTGCAAGTTGCTTTCTGAGTGCAACTACCAAGGAGTCATGGCAAGGCTATCTGACCATTTCATCATCTCAGTTTACAAGTTAATATTTGGGTAGGATTTGACTTACATGTCCCAAGAAGTGATGGAGGAAATACTTAACATTGTAGATTGGTATACCTCACCTGGAGGCACCTTCATCAGGATGTTTGGCGGAGAGAAACCTCTGCATGTACTACCAAGGTTTGCCACAGATAATTTGGTCATGCAAGAGGTTTCATATCACATCTCCACAGGGTTATCAGTAGGGTTACATAAGAGGAAGAAGGCACCATGGCTTTCCCATCTTTTGCGGATTGGATTGTATGAGATCAGGAGCTTGAAGGATGTGGATGTCGAGGCCAAGGACTTAGAATGTTTGAGTTCGGCACCAAATACTACAATCTGTATGATCCCCAATGTATATGCAAGAAACACTGTGAGAAGGTGTATTATCCATAGCTCCAGAGACATTTTATTGGGCAGAGGAAGATCCTTGGAGGTACTATTACAACTCCTCCAAGCACAATGAACTAGTCAGCATGGCTATAGAATGGAAATCTGTTATGCAGGTAGTAGCACCACAGGAAGAAACAACAACAAAAGTAATAAGCAGCAAACCGGTGTGAGACAAAGGCAAGAGGAAGATTTATGAGAAACCAGAGGCTGAGTAAAGCTACAAGTTCAAAGATATCCTCTCATTGAGAAAGAATCTTTGGCAGTGGAGGCAAAGAGGTAGCAATGCATAAAGAGAGTAGAGCAAAGGAAGAGAGAAAAGAAAAGGTTGGAGGAAGCATAAAGGAAGTTGCGGGAGACATAGAAGAAGATAAAAGAATAGAAAGAGCTAAGAAGGAGAGAGAGGAAGAGAAGAAGAAACATGAACAAGAAGAACAGAAAGAAAATATCATAGAGAAAACTACGCCAATATAGGTTGGAGAGTTAGAACAACCAACAGATGAAGAAGAGGTTGAGCAAATGCAAGATCAAGACTTTTCTCAGTAGATTGAGAAAATGGTTGAAGATATGGACATGGACTTGGCCTACGAGCCACATGACCAAGATACTGACCTCATGCTAAGAGCATCCAAGGTCACCCCATAGTCTTCACCACCTCCAGTATCAAAATGAATCTCGAGCGAGCAAGGAGAGGTTGTTCTCCTTGACGATGATCCGGTGATGGATGTGTACAATATATCATTCGATGAGTTGCAGCAAAATATTGTACATGCATGATGAGAGAATTTCCCGAATGATCATGCATCAACTGCATTTAAGAAGGAAAGGGTGATAGTGTCAGATGTTAGAAAGCATCCAACTGCCATGGCTGATGCCACTAAGGCTTATGCATAAGCCACAAGGTCAAATGTTAAGTTCCTTTTAGTAGAGAATGATCAGATGGAAAAGGACTTGCAAGTGGGCAAGCAGAGGGCAGAACAATCCGCAATATTTGTTGTGGCAGAGATAAGGAAAGCAGTACTTGTTGAAGTATCAAATCTTGAGACCACCATGCAAATACTTTATGACAAATTTGTCACTATGCACAAGGCAGTTGTCCATCTATATGGTTTTCAACATCGGTGCCTAAAGATTGCCCAAACTATCAAGGAAATACATGCTACTATTGCACATGTATATGAATGGACAATGAGATACAAGGGGGTCCTGCTTTACTTTCATAAGATAATGAAGCCACAGGCAGAGCTAGAGAAAGCCTAAATTCAGATGTTGATCCAAAACTATGAGTAGTTCCCTCCGCTCATTAGTAGCATTAAGGTTTCCTATGCACCATTTTTCAAGAGCCTGGATGTCATGGTGAGGACACATATGATCCCTTAAATCGGTTCCTTCACCCAGGACATTGAGAAAATCCAAGTTTGGATAGAGGTTGATAGGTACATGGAGAATTTAATGTGAGAGGCCACCAGTAATATCTTGTAGTTGAGTACAGAAAACATGTAGAAGTACGTTGGTGGTCTAGCCACACTCAGGACAATGTTGTGCATGCTTCAAGATGCGCTGAAAAAAGGCTCTAGGACCATATACCCATATGCCATGGAGGCAAGAGTCCATTTGCAGAAAGACATCACCAAACAATATGGGGACACCATCGCATAGTAACAAGCTTGGTATCAATTCATCACTGAAGATCATCAAGAGGATTTTTCCGAGTTGGTCTTTCCCCAAGCTTCTGAGCCATAGTGATTTTCTTGTTAGGCTGAATAAAGCCTATTTTTTCCCACATGGGTATGTGTGGAAAATGTATATTATTTGTAAATGTATTGTAAGTGAAATCCCAAGTGTCATTAGTGGAATGTGAATAGTCACTATGTAATGTAAAGAGTTATTTGTAAAGGAGTTGAGGAGTCATGAGGGTAGTCAAAGAGTCAAAGGGGAATTTCAAGGGTCACCCCATCCTTTTTTATAAATAGAACCTCATAACTCATAGAACATGCTTTTGGGAGCGAATATTTTGGCTAGGCTTAGTATTAGAGAAGGCTTGGGAGTATTGTGACGAGCCTTGGCTTCTCCATAGCATAAGCGAGTAGATTTCTTTGGAGAAGCAGGTGGTGTTGATTGTAATGTTCCACTATTGGGGCTAGTAGCTTTAAATGGTGTATGTATGGATGGAACTTTCACTTAATAATAATACAACTGAGCCAACACTTTTTCATGCATATGTTTTTATTTTAGTTTGACTATTCTAGTTACTTTAGCAATGTATGTTGTTTAACTTACTCATTTTCTTATGAACTATTTTGTATGCAATTATATGAATCTTGTTGAAGGCATGTTGTTGGATTAACTCGTCACTTTGGTTTGTGGACTATTCAGCTTCCAGCATGTGATGTCATTCCACTTGTGTGTTCCTTTCATGTTGCGTCCTATTACAATCTTCTAAGGGACACACTACATTTTCCCCTCCATGTGTTAGAACCCCCATGCATCTCACTTGACCCATTGCAAGGTCACACACTTTCTTCTTAACAAAGTCATCATACTTACCTCTACGTGCTATCATGGTCAAGGCACTAAAATACCACCCACTACTGGGATACCTACTCCAAATGGTCTGAGGTCTAGTTGGGACTTCTTACTAGGGAGATCCCCTTGAATTTTGGTGGGTCTAGCACTATCAACATAGCCCAAAGACTTCTTTGATAATTCCAAGGGTCATTGATTCAACAGTCAATTCAATACATTCCATTTTGAAATTTAAATTGTCCACTACCACCTACAATAGATCAACCCCATCCCGCAACATTTCAAGCTTTTGACTTACCAGAGAAAAGTGATCTCTCATTTCAGAGACCACCGATTCTCCTTGATTTGAGATGAGAAAAGATATATAGGCCATGCTATATGCCAATTTTTATTTCAACTCATCAACTCTCTCTGGGCTAGCTGAACACTCCATTAATCTATGAAGAACCTCAATGAAATTGCAATTCGATGAGTAATCCACCACCATGAATCTCTATTTATAGGAACTCGTTCCATTGACACTCCATCCAATAGGTCCCTACGAACATTAAATACTTGAGTCTTGTCTACAAATTCATGACAAGATAAGCCATGACTTAATCATCACATCTGCTATAGAACTTGTGTGAATTTAACAACCTCTGAACTAGTGGGATGCAAGCATGCTCATCCATAAGCCTGCATATTAATACATTGAGGAGCATTTGCCACTTATCCAAGGGCATGGTGGTTCTCACCTTGGAGGTCCATTTGTTAGATCCACTAGTGTCAGACACCTTAGATGAAGGTTTCCATAAATGAATCATCGATATTTTTTTATTAGGGTAGCCATGAAATGTCCTAACTTGACTTGGTTCATTATTAATTAGACTCCATATTCGAAGGATTTGGGGTATGAAAAACCAATGTTTTTTTAATGTTTTGATCATGGTATGAATGTTAAAGTTAGATTTCATTGGCTCTAGATGATCACACCTTGTTTAAGGGAAACTCCTTGATTTTCCAATGAGTATGCCACCTAGTTATTATATCTTTTAATAAGGTAAAATTCCATTCTTTCAAATTTGTGATTTTTCAAGGTGATTCTTAGTATCATCGAAGGGAGGTCATTTTTTGGTATCTATTTGATTTTATGACTTTTTTGAATGACAATCATGGAGTCACCATAAACCACCAAGTGTCGAATCTTCCTTGCTATTTCTATCTCTAAACCTTGCCATAATGATAAAATTTTTGCTTGATTATTGGTTGACCTTCCTAAACCCTTGACAAATTGCATCTCTATTTCTTTTTCAGGGAGAAAGATGACCCCTCCCACTCCTGCATCCCCTTGATGGATGAAATTTTTAATGATATGATATAATTGATGTTATCATTTCCTATGGTTGTGATACATTGAAATGGATATATTTGACGTGCAATGATTTATATATACAACTAATGGTTTGGCTAGTGTGTTAGGGAAGTCATAGTTATACAATGACATGGGATTATTTTAACATTATACGGGCCTTGGATTAAGTACGAATATGTTATTTGATTCGTAGTATGATTTAATTTGTGATTATAGGACAATTTAAGGCATTGATTTAAGAAGCATGTATTGGAATAGGGAATACAATTGATAATTAATTCACAAATGTATAAAATGAGTTGTATGGAAGCATACATGGTATCATTAGGAGAAGAGGAAAAAAATTCATGTTCCTCCCTACTGGCACTCTTTTTTCATGGCCCAAGTTAGAAAGCTTGTGACACTTTTGTTTAGAGGTTGCACATTGTTGTGATGATAGGTAGTCAATTCGGTCACTCATGAGGTTTAATTGAGGGCTATGCAATTAGGAGGTATCCTTATTCCCTAGCGACTATTAGTATCTCAACATGGGAAATAAAGGTTGATTTAATTGGATTTCAACAATCACACATGACTCCCCCCTTATGAATACACACATATTGAGAGGTCGAGGGAGGGGGTAATGAATTTATGTTTACTTATTAAAATATTCATCAAACATAAGGAAAAAATGACCTATGAGATCTATTAACTAAAAATTGTGGAACACAAGATCTATGTGGAAATTCTTTTAGGAGAAAACTTCAAAATTTCTCTTTATAATTCTTGTATGCACCAAACTACTAGTATAAATATTTGTAGGCACTAACCTACTAGAGATACCAATCCCTACTGGTACAAACCCTAGTAGGTAACAACCCACTGGAGACAAAAACCCATAGATAAGAACCAACTTAGCAAGAGACACTAATCCCTTTGTTTGAGAAATAATATTAAATTAAAACTCTTCTTTAGTTCATATAACTTCTTCAAAAGATGTTAACTATTGGACATTTGATGATGTATGGGTGGCTATGTAAGTGTTGGCATTAATGTTAAGCAAGGGTTAGCATGATGATTGAGTGTTTCAGAGAAATCCCATGGTAGCTGCAGGCTTCTTGTAGAGAATTGTCACAGTATCAAGCTTATTGAAGAAGCCATAAAATGATCTTCATGGCAGTTGTGAGTTTAGAAGTCGAAAGAGTCAATGAGAAGAGAAGTTTGTAGTCATCTTCCAAGCAGTAAAAGCACTCAAATCCTACATCAGACCCTCTACGTTATAAACTTCTCTAAATAAGATTCCTAATGGTATGCAGAATTCCAAAAATGGACTCCTGGATGAAAAGATATGGTTTGCTGAAGTTCATGGTTGTGAATCCTTAGGAAGGAAGAAATATCGGCATATCAGAAGTCCAAGATATCGATGCATCGGAATATCGGAGGTTTGACATATCAACACATCGACATATTGGGGCATCAACATATTAGATGTTTGGGACATCGAGATATTGGAATATCAGAGGTTTGGTATGTCGGATTAGGCTGTATCAGAGGTTGGAGGATATCAGAACCTCAAAGATCAGTGTATTGATGCATTTGCACATTGGAACATTGACATATCAGGGATCATAATATGGGAACTTCTTAAGGTGAGGAACCTTTAAAAGTTGTGATATCAGATACATGCTAATAAGCCTTTATAAGCATTGAGGAATGCCAAAATAATATTAACAAAGGATTTCAGTGCAAAACCAAAGGTTGACGAACCCTCTTCTCTCTCCTCTAGCAGGACACATGGAAACATATGATTGGATTTGATTAACTACAGTGGTAGCTGACATTAGCAAGACGTGGCAGTACAATAAGAAATGTGCCAGGAATTGTCAACCTTGTTGGGTAGGCTAATGGGCCAGAACTGGGAGACACGTTTCACCACTAAGGAGTTGCCACGTGGAGTGATGACATCATATTGGAAGTCGGCATATTGAAGGATGAAGACACCGAAATTATAGAATAGTTTGAGTTTGGAAAAGTTTTGATAAAGTGGGCTTCTGATATTGGGCTGGCACATGGTCATGACAGTTCACTGATCCAAGGGCACAAAGTAGTTAACAAAGGAAGAATGGCCCCAGAAGGGGTCTGAAGGCTTAGCACCTTAATGCTAAGTGGAAGGTCACAACTCTTGGTCCCATGGAGGAGAAATGTTCAAGGAGCTTAGTGATAGTGGAGCTAAAGATATCAAAATTGAGGAGTATCAGAGCATTGCAATGATGTGGAATTTCTGTGATAAGATAGTACTAAGAGTTAAAGGCATATGGGTTGGAATTTGCAAGATTGAATGCAGGAACAAAGGAGTTGGTAGTTTGAAGGGGGCTGAACTTGAAAAAGACTCTGTAACAAGAAATTGAGGACAACATTTGTAGAAGAGATAAATTAGAGAGTATGAAAGAAGTGATTGACTGCTTCATGTGCACGAATGGCAATATTAAATGAGAATAGAGTGGTCACATCTATAATCTGTCAAAGATCTATGGAGTGATAAATGAGATTGCAACTCTTGGAGAAGTGTGAAGGTCACCTGAGAATTAATTTCTCAGCATGGGAGCTCTACACAGTCAGACTATGGAGAGTTGCAAGTTCCATCTCTATTTTGGGGTACTACGACAAGAAACCACTAGAATACGCAACATAGGTAAGGGAAGACATTCCTAAGTATAGTTTGGTAACTAAATGATAGATAGGAAAGGATGCCTTCCGCAAAATGCCTCAATGGAACAAAAACCATCACCCACAACGGAGAATATGGGGGGAGTTGAGAAAATGTGTGAGCGTGTTGTGCTGTGAGTGAACCGCATTGTGACTGAGAGGTTGAAGCATATGAGAGGACTCTTTCTAATAGAGAAACAAGAGCAGTGATAGGGTTGTGTGAAGAATTGTAAGTGTAGTGTTGAAGGGCAGTCAGTGAAGAGCCCTTGACGGTGAAGGCAGAGCATAGAGGAAGTGTTGTTGTGAGCAACAAGAGGAGATCTATTGCAAGTGAGCACAAAAGGCAGAGTGTAGAAGTTGAATATGAAAACAACCATTTATTGGTATTTTACGTGTATCAGTCTATGCCTCTATTTTCAGTTTAAATATTGCATAAAATAGTAGAATAGTGGCAAGGGAAGGTTGGTTCCTGCATACGAAAGAGGTTGGTGTCTCTTGGAAAGTTGGTGCTTGCTAACCAAAGTGGCTCAGTGCCTCCTATGAGTTGGTGCTCACAAAAAAATATATGTAATTAAGTGATTTCTTAATTTACATCATAAACAAACAACATATTTGTGGTTTTTTCCCTCTCAGTTTCCACGTGAAAAACGCTGTGTCAAATGTGTGCTGCTCATGTGATTATTGTTTGAATATGTGTGTCTAAAATATTTTTGGTTCACTGTTTTGTGGATGAATGCTCTAACAAGTTAAAGAATATAAGAAGGGACTATAAGAATAATAAGAAAAATAAAAAGGGTTTCTTAATTACTGATTCACCCCCATCTCTTAGCAATTCCTTATTTCAACAATTGGTATCAAAGCCAAGTTCCTCTAGCAACAATTTAAACACTGGAAGGTAAATCTATATGGAATTATTTCTAGGAAAGGGAGTCAAGAGGCTTACTAAAGTAGAATACTAGTTTTTGATGGGACCAACTATGATTTTCTGAAATTGAGAATGGAAGCATATCTTATGTCCTTGGGAGTAGATGTTTGGACTTCGGTGTTATTAGAATACAATGTCCTTGATATTCCTCCCACCGATGCAAATGGTAAAAAAATATATGGGACCAATACTAAAGCCAAGAATTCCATTCTCTTTCATCTTAGTCAATCAGAACTTGGAAAAGTTATGCATTGTAAGTTTTTTAAGGAAGTGTGGGTAAATCTTAACCAAATTCATGAAGGAGATGACAAACTCAAGCAAGTGAAACTTTAGACTTTCAGAATGAGGTCTAAAAACCTGAGAATGAATGAGAATGAAAACATAGTAGAATCCTTCCTCATAGTTGATGAAGTAACTAATATGATTAGATGACTTGGTGAATAATTCAAGGAAGAGATGATTTTTCAAAAAATATTAAGATCTCTACCCTTGATATTTAATGCCAAAATCTTAGTTATTGAGGAAATGGCTAACTTAAAGGATCTCAAGATGGATCAGTTGCATGGTACTCTCACAACCTATGAGATGATAGTAGGAATAGATAAATATGAATCGAAGGAAGTGACATTCAAATTATCCATAAAGGGAAAGGAGCACAAAGATAATCAATATTTCTCTAGTTGTGAATCTGATAAGGAGCTGGCTCAACTAGCCAGAAAACTGAAGAGTGGTTTAGGAAAATATAAAGGGAAGTTTCCCTTTAAGTGTTTTGACTATGGAAGAGTTGGACATTTCTCTTCCAAATGCCCTTTTAAAGAAAAGGCTAAAATGGGAGAGTATTTGAAATTTGGAAACAAGTCTCAGACATGTCAGAAGAAAAATCCCTATAAGAAGAAGGGGTTCTTATCCAAAGAGGATAGTGCAACACTAGGGTTAGAGTGTGAAAAATCATTAAAGAATGACTCAGATAAGTATCTTCTTATGGGCTTTGAAACAAACTCCAAAAAATAGGGTATTGTGGACTCTAAAGAGTAAGAAGAAGAAGGAGTGGTAGACCTTGAAGGGGAACTCATCGGTTCCCTCGACAAGTTAAATAAGGAAAGGAAGAAAAATAAGTAGCTGAAGGAACAATTACATCATGTGGAGGAAGGTATTTATAGATCTAATAATGAGGAGTTTGGCTATCAAAAAGAAAAGCTTGAAGAATCTATGAAGAGAAAGGATAGTCTAGTCCTTCTATTAAAAGAAAACCAAGGAAACAGTGGGAGGTACGAAGAGGAGAAAAGGAACTTGAAATAGGAGCTTCTCAAGTTAGAAAGGGAAACGGTCTACAAATATGCAAAGACAATATTCTGTGTTTGAATTTGAGCCGGAGGAGGCCAAATGAAAAGAAGAGGTTCTTCAAGACCTGATTCAAGAATGGGAATAAAAATTTCAAAGTCTTGAAGCAGAGGTTGTATCTTTGAGAACTCATCTTGAGAAAACAAAGACTGAGAGGGGTTTAAAGGAAAAAAGTGTTGAAGAGACAAGGAGACTATATCGAATCCCGAATAGTCAAAGACCTTCAAGAATCAAAACCAGTCTGAGATACTCTAAGACACAAGAATATTATATTGGAAAGATAAAATCTAGGTCTATAGGATTTTAAGAACCATAGAGCCATGGGAAGAAGCATCATGAAAGAATTCATGAAAACAAAAGAGAAACTAGACAAAGAGGAGATCATCAATGGAGAACGAACTAATCAGTAAAATGACTAAGGTATTTTCCTACACAATCTCATAATGTTTCTAATAATAAGCATGCTTATTTGTTTTATGGTCACTACTATAGGTGTCAAATATCTAGAAATAAAGCCATTGATTGTAGAAGGATCAAATTTGAAAGAGATGAGAATCCTAGATATAATACACATCGGATTTCTAAGTCTCAAAATTCCTCTCTCAAAAATCAGAATGCCTTCTCTCCCTTACTAAGTGAAGTAGAATGTTTCAAATGTAATAATTTTGGGCATAAATCCAGTGAGTGCAGATATAGGTTTGAATACATGTCTAAGTCCTCAAATGTCAAACACAAAAATATCCAAGAGGATAATGGGAGCTGGAAGCAGAAGACTACAAAAGGCATGCAGTGTGGACTTGGCTTATTAGCTCATAATCAAGAAAAAAAAAATGGTATGTGGATAGTGGTTGTTCCAAACATATGACTGGGGACAAAATAAAATTTCTATCACCTCAAGAAAAGGACAGAGGAAGCACTTTCACTTTTGGAAACAATGCTCTAACAAGAGTCAAGCGTAAAGGTGTAGTTAGTCTTGATAAAAAACAAAAGCAAAAAATGTGTTGTATGTATAAGGTCTCAATTAAAATCTTCTCAGTGTTAGCCAAATGTGTGATAATGGATATGATGTGATGTTTTGATCTAAATATTGTGAATTACACAACATAAAGAATGGAAAATGGTGGGAAAAACAATTAGAACCCACAATAATGTATATGTGTTTGACGATTCCAGGGTTAACTGTTATTTAAGAAAAACAAGTGAAGCATGGTTGTGGCACAAGAGGCTTGGGAATATTAATTTTGACAGTTTGATAAAAGTAAGAAATATGGAAGAAATAAGAGGATTACCAAGAATCTCGAAGCCTGATAACAAAATATGCAAGTCATGTCAGTTTGGCAAGCAAACTCAGACTCTTTTCAAATTGAAAGAGTTCTTCTCATCCAAACTTCTAGAGCTCATTCACACATACATATGTGGTCCAACCAGAGCAAGAACCTCAAAATGAGAGAGGTATTTCATGTTTCTCATTGATGATTTCATCATGGCCACTTATATTGTCTTCTTAAAATAAAAGCTAGAAGCGCTCAAACATTTCAAGAAGTCTAAAGCTCAAGTAGAAAATGAGAAAGAATAAAAGATAAAATGATTAAAATCAGATAGAGGGGGAGAGTACACCTCAAGAGAATTTGAGGAATTCTATGAAGAGCACGACATCAGGAGAAAATACTTAGTGGCTAGAACTCCTCAGTAAAATTGAGTGGTAGAGAGGAAGAATAGAACAATCCAACAAATGGCCAAAGAAATGTTAGATGAAGCATGAGTGTCTCACAACTTTTGTGGAGAAGTAGCCCAAGCAGAAGTATATTTTTCAAACAAAACTCAACTCAAGAAGGGAATACCCGCATCAGTCAAACATCCCAAGGTGTTTGGAAGCAAGTGCTTCATTAAAAGGAACGAAAAGAACCCTAGGAAGTTTGATTCGGGTGTTGATGAAGGTATATTGCTCGAGGACTCTATTCGAATAAAAGGATATAAGTGTTACAACAAGAAGACAAGGAGATTCAAGATTGCATTGATGTAATAATAGATGAGGTAGGTTTGCAACCTGAATCCTCTAAAATAAATATGAATTCAGATGATGAAGAAAGTTCAGATTTGAGGTCCACGGATTTGGAAGAAATAGATTCAGATGGTGAAGATGAGGAAGCAAGCATGAATTCAAGGCCAGACACCTCCAAGTATGTACAAAAGGAACATCCTAAGAGTCATATTCTTGGAGATTAAAGACATGGTGTACAAACCAGAAGAAAACTTGTTGGAAATACAAGTTATGTGAATTTGGCTCTACTATCACAAATAGAACCCAACAAAGTTTTTTAAGCAAGTGAAGATAAATTCTGGGTGAAAGCCATGAATGAAGAACTTGACCAAATTGCAAATAATGAAATATGGGAGCTTGTTCCAAGGTTGAGAGAGAAAAATATTATTGGAACCAAATGGGATTTTAAGAACAAATTGAATGAACATGGTCAAGTAATCAGCGTCGAATCTCGATTGGTCTACAAAGGATATGCCCAAATAGAAAGGGTAGATTTTGAAGAAACCATTGCACCAATCGCTCGACTGGAAGATATAAGAATCTTTCTTGCTCTTGCCATCCATAAGAATATCAAAGGTATATCAGATGGATGTGAAGTCTTCCTTTCTCAATGGAGATTTAGAAGAGGAAGTTTACATTGAGCAGCTACAAGGATTTCTACTCACCTCCGATGAAGGGCTCATATGCAAACTAAATAAGGCTCTGTATGGATTAAAATAAGCCCCCCCAGAGCTTGGTATGAAAGGCTGGAGGTATATTCAACAACAAGTGTTTAAGAAAGGCACATTTTATAGTAACTTTTATGTAAAATCTGAAGGTGATCATATACTGATAGTAGTTGTGTATATGGATGATATAAAATTTGGAAGCAATATGGAACAATTGGGGCATCAATTTTCAAAATGTATGCAAAAAGAGTTTGAAATGTCCATTATTGGAGAACTATCCTTCTTTCTGGGTCTACAAATTACTCAGTCTCCATAAGGAGTGTTTATATCCCAATCCAAATATCTCAAGGAAGATCTGAATAAATTTGAAATGGAAGATTGCAAACCTGTCATCACGCCCATGACTACAGGCTACAAATTGTGAAAAGAAGATGGAACATTGCTGATACATAAGACTGAATATAGGTCAATGATAGGAATCTTACTGTATCTTACAACTTCAAGGCCAGACATCATGCAAGTAGTGGGGATTGTGGCCAAATTTCAGGCTTTTCCACGAGAAAGTCATGTTGTTGATATCAAGAGGATCTTCAAATATCTTCAAGGTACAACATAGTATGGACTATGGTATGCTAAGAGTGAATATTTCCAGTTTAAAAGCTACACAGATGTAGTTTGGGCTGGAAGTCTTGATGACAAGAAGAGTACTTCTAGTGCATCTTTCTTCCGAGGAAAATTCTTGGTGTCATGGGTCAGCAAGAAATAAGTCTCCATTTCTCTATCGACTACTGAAGCAGAGTATATTGATGTTGCTACTTGCTATACACAAATTCTATGGATGAAGCAAACCTTCAAAGATATATAGGTAGAGTTGTCTAATCCCATTCCAATAATGTGTAACAACACAACTAACATCAGCATCTCCAAAAACCATATTATGCATTCAAAGACTAAGCATATTCCTATCAAATTCCATTTCTTGAGGGAACAAATTGCAACCAACACTGTCAGACTTGAATATGTACCCACTAGAGAGGAACTGGAAGATATCTTTACCAATCCATTGGCAAGAGAACCATTTGAGTATCTTAGGAAATAGATAGGAGTTGTGACTCCTCCCTCCAAATGACTTCATTTTGGTAGATGGCGACAACTACTCAAATGTGGAACTTATGGGAGAGTAGGCTACAATGGTTTAGGGGGAGTGCCTATGAAGTATTATTTACCATTAATGTCACAGGGGGAGAAGATTGGCATTAGAGTAGACCATGCCTAGACTGAGGGTGAGCTTATGGTGTTGCCATCAATGCCAAAGGGGATATTGCTGGATATTTGATGGTGTATGGGTGGATGTGTAAGTGTTCATTGATGTCAAACAAGGGTCAACATGATGATTGGGTGTTTGGGGGGAATCCCATGGTAGCTGTAGGCTTCTTGTAGAGAATCATCACAGTAGCAGGCTTATTGAAGAAGCCATAAAATGATCATCATGGCGGTTGTGAGTTCAGAAGTAGAAAGATTCAATGAGAAGAGACATTTGTAGTAATGTTACAAGCAAAAGAATGACTCAAAGCCTACATCAGACCCTCTCCATTGGAAAATGCTCTGAACAATGTTTCCAACGATATGCGGAAGTCCAAAAATGGACTAATGGATCAAAAGATATGGTCTTCTGAAGTTCTGGGTTGTGAAGCCTTAGGAAGGAAGAATTATTAGCATATTATAAGTCTAGGATATCAGTGCATCAGAATATCGGAGGTTCGACATATCAACACATCAACATATCAACGCATCAACATATCTAAAGTCCAAGACATTGAGATTTAGGAATATCAGAGGTTCGATACATTGGAGCAGGCTATATCGGAGGTTAGAGGATATCGAAATCACTGAGATTGTTGTATTGACACATTGGCACATCAGAACATTGACATATCGGGGATTAGAATATCAGAACTTCCTAAATTGAGGAACCTTTAAAAGTTTCGATATTCGATAAGTGTCGATAAACCTTTATAAGCTTCGAGGAATGCCAAAAGAATATTAACAAAGGATTTTGGTACAAAACCAAAGGTTGACAGGTCCTCTTCTCTCTCCTCTAGAAAGACAAATGGAAACATATGATTTGCTTCGATAAATTACAGTGGAAGCTGATGTCAGCATGATGTGGCAGTATGAAAAGACACGTGACAGAAATTTTAACCTTATTGGGTAGGCTAATGGGCCAAAACGGGTGAAACGTGTCACCACTAAGGATTCGCCACGTGGAGTGATGATGTCATATCAAAGGTCGACATATTGGAGGATGAAGACATAAAAATCTAGAACAGTTGGAGTTTGGAAAGGTTCTGATAAAGGGGGCTTCTGATATTAGGTTGGCACATGGTTGTGAGAGTTCAAATAACCAAGGGCGTAGAGTAGTTAACAAAGGAAGAATGCCCCCCAGTAGGAGTGTGAAGGTTTATCACCTTAATGTTAAGCGGTAGGTCACAACACTCGGTCCCATGGAAGAGAAATGCTCAAGGAGCTCAGCGAAAAAGGAGCTAAAGGTAACAGAACTAAGAAGTATCAGAGCATTTAAACGATATGGAATTTCTCTGGTAATACAATACATAGAGTTAAAGGCATATGGGTTGGCAGCTGTGAGATTGAATACACGAACATACGAGTTGGTAGTTTGAAAGGGGATGAACCTATCGAAGACTTTGTAACAAGAAATCAAGGACAACATTTTTAGCAGAGATCAAATGGATGTATTAAATGAGAACATAGATGTCATCTTTATGATCTGTCAAAGATCTATGGAGCGATAAATGAGATTGGGACTCTCGGAGAAGTGTGCAGGTCACCTGAGAATCAATTTCTCATCATGGGATATCTACATAGTCAGACTATGGAGAAATGCAAGGTCCATCTCTATTTTCTATGACAATAACCCACCAAAATACACAAGAGAGGAATGGCCAGCCATGCCTAAGTACATTTGGGAAGCTAAAGGATAGATAGGAAAGACTACCTTGTGCAGAGTGCCTCAGTGGAACAAAAACCATCACTGGAAATAGAGAAGATGGGGGAGTTGAGAAAATGTGTGAGTGTGTTGTTCTGTGAGTGAAGCGCATCATGACAATGAGTTTGAAGCATCTGAGAGGACTTTGCCTAATAGAGCTACAAGAGTAGCAAGAGGGCTGTGTGAATAATTGCAAGGGTAGTGTTGAAGAGCAGTCAATGAATAGTCATTGATAGTGAAGGTAGAGCGCAGAGGAAGTGTTGCTGTGAGCATCAAGAGGAGATCTACTACAAGTGAACAAAAAAGGCAGTGTGCAGAAGTTGAATATGCAAACAACCATTTATTGGTATTTTACTTGTATGATTGTATGCCTCTATTTTTAGTTTGAAAATTGTATGAAATAGTAGAACAGTGGAAATGACAAGTTGGTTCTTGCATACTAAGAGGTTGGTGCCTCTTGGAAAGTTGGCGCTTTCTAACCAAAGGGAGTTGGTACCTCCTATAAGTGGGTGCTCACAAACAAACAGATGTAATTAAGTGGGTTCTTAATTTACATCATAAACAAACAAAAAATTTGTGGTTTTTTCCCTATGGGTTTCCACGTGAAAAACAATGTGTCAAATGTGTGTTGCTCATGTGATTTTTGTTTGAATATGTGTGTCTAAAATATTGTTGGTTCACCGTTTTGTGATGAATGATCTCTCAAGTTAAATAATATAAGAAGGGACTAGAATAATAATAAGAAAAACAAAAATAGTTTCTTAATTACTGATTCACCCCCCCCCCCCCCCCAACAATTCCTTATTTCAACATTAACATTCACATTACCTTCACTGAGTCTTTTTGCTAATTCTACCTTCACCAAGACTTCTTTCTACTTACTCCTTCACTTGATCTTCTCATTACTTCTACCTTCACCATGTTTAACCAAAATTTAAATCTCTAAATGAAATTTATGGCAACCCTCCCAAAGCTTACAATTTTTGGCCTCTTCTCAAGAATGAACTTGTAGAACATGAAATGTATCCAAGTTTGCAAATCTAATTCTAAAATTTTAACTAATGTACTTCTAGACATCCCCTCAACTCTTTGAAAATTTCATAGTATGAAAAGTTCTAGAAAAGAAGTTATAGAAAAACGCGAAGATGATCGTTTGAAATTAAATTAAGGACCATTCAAAACCCTAACTTCCACAAGGAATATCTCTAAAAGTATAGTGAACCAAAGTCTAAAATATTTACTTGAGGTGCTTTTATATTTCTCCTAATATCTCTGAAAGTTTCCAATTTGAAATGTCTCAAAAATGCAGTTATGGAAAAAAATGTTAGACTGACTTGGTTGAAAGTGATTTGATGACCATTTAGAAATCCTAAGTTCTAGAGGGCATATCTCCAAAATTATAACGAACCATTATCTGAAATTGTAACTAGATGTAACTAGCAATCTTACCTCCATCCCTTCAAAATTTTGTGGTCTGAAACATCCCAGGAAATAAGTTATAGTGAAAATTCTGAATTAGTCTATTTGAAATTAATTTTAGGAGCATTTAGGAACCCTAACTTCCACAGGGCATGCCTTAGAACTAAAGAACTCATATCTAAAATTTGACCATAAGTACTTGATATTTTGCCTTAGTCTCCTCAAAATTTCGTGATCTAAAACATCTTAGAAAATAAGTTATAGCGAAAATCTCAAACTTACTTGAAACTAATTACACACTCTACCCTTTTGGAATGATACCCAATCTTTACTCAACAACTTTAAAAGAATACTATATTTTGTCCCACACATTTTCTCTCAATTTTATTTTTTTATACTTTATCATAGCCCTTCATGAAGGGACATGTTAAATCAAAAGGACACAACAAATTAATTAAATAATTAATTCCTTTTTTTATTTCACTTTTCCATATATCATGGACAAATACCATAGGCTTTCAAACCTAATACCATGAGCTTCCAAACCATGGGTTTGAAACCCCCATTTCACTATTTACTTTTTCAAGTGCATCCCTTTTCTAATTATAGTTGTAATGCCTTAATATGACATTAATGACAACATTAATCCTTTGACATCAATGCTAATAATTCCATCCCACCAAGAAAATTGGATACTTAAAGGGCATGAGTGAACATGGCACCCTTGGTGCTTACTAAAAAGTAACTCTTGAAGGCATGGAGAAGCATAACAAGCTTGGTCAATTATAAGTGTTGAGTACATATGAAAAGATATTTTATTAAGCATATAAAAGATGTTTGATTTAATATGCGCATTTTTATTAATTTATGTGAAAACCTAAAAAGACATGGTTGATTGATTTATTGAGCATATATATTAGTGCATATCATAATAAGGTTAAATGAAATTGTTTATATAATTTTTTTTGAAGGTATTTATGCATTCTAGCTGTGCATGAAATGGAAAATAAATAATTTAGTTACTAAAAGTACAACCATGAATCAAGGAGAAGAAAGAAGAATAAATAATTCAAATTCAAAAATAAGTGTGGTAAATTAAAACCGAGTTGTGAATTATTAAATAAAGTTAATAAATAACTAAAATAGTGACTACATGTGCACCCACTTAAATGAGAAGAAATGAAGAAGAAATCAAAAAGATATTTAAAAGTAAACATAGGAAATGTGGTAATTGGGTGAGGATACATCACTATGTTATATTTTTAATAAAGAATTGCTTATAAACTCATGCATGTGAATAACACATGGGTGGGTGAAGAATAGGTAGTTAGTGAATGATAAAATCACATTCATGCATAAGAATGTCATGTGGTTTGAGCCACGAACCTATAAAATGAAGGTTTGCGCTAGAGAGCTCATAGTATCTTTTTGCAACCTAATGCTGTATAATTGTCATAATGTTTAACTTTTTATTGATGATTGCTGAACCATTTGGTTTATTGAAGAATGTTCAAGTGGTGGGAATTTCCTCTCAGCCATTAAGTTTCATTCTTTAATCATTTTGCTAGATTGATACTGTAATACAAATCCATTAGAATTAATGCATATCAATGACCAATAAAGAAGCCGTAAAAAGAATTCAAGCTTGCTTATATATATATAATATATATATAATACTTTATAAGTCTCTATACAAGGTTATAAAATTTCTTTTATTAAAAAAATGAGTTAACTCAACATTTTTTTGTATAATTTTTAATTTTTAAATTATTTATAGATACATATGTTCAAATTTATTTTACATAATTGTAGTTGATAACATAAATTATTAAATGAATTGTAATGAGCCAGATAAATTTATTTACAAATTTGAAAACTCATTATATTAGACATTGAGTGAATTATAAAGAGTTGAATGAGTTGTATTAACTCATTATCATTATTGTTGGGTATTTGTAATATTCTTTACACAATTCAATGCACTTGTTATTCATTGCTTCATGTAATATTCTTTGCATAATTTACTGCACTTGAGATTCATTGCGTCAAATACAACACAATAAGGGAGGTGGGGTTACTGGAAGTAGCAGCACCCTAGAAAAAAAATGGCTAATTTTTTATATCTATTTTTGCAATTTTTAACACGGTGTTTTTATATCGCTAATAAAAACTAATGATAACTATCCTCACTGTTAATTTGATAATTAAATTGATAATTAAGTTATGATAAATTTTCTTATTATATAAAAAAAACACTATAACCTACTTTTCAGACTTTCCTCACTGCCATTTCCATGAACTTCTGACAAATTGGAATAGCCTGGTTGGTCAGGATGATTTCATTACACTTCAGTCACATCCCATATTCATCAAACGTTCGATCCACAATCAGTACTACATTTGGGATAAGTTTCGTTACTTTCCTGACATTATTTGTCGAAACAATGATGAAATCCCGATGAAGTTTGTCGAACACCTGTTTGTCGCACTCGGGATGACAGTATACCACTGTCGTAAGTTCAACCAATATCATCCGTCGTTTTGTCAAAAGACGGTCGTAATCTGACGAGTGACATTGGAATAGTGACCATAGTATTGGCATTCCGATTCCTGATTCGTCAGGATGACGACCATATTCCATCGGAATTGTAACCAGCATCTTTTCAAAACTGATGATGTTTCGGTGGCACTTGCATAGAATGCATTCTCAACAAGGGTTGCTTGCATAACGCCTTGAAGCTGAATCTTGTTACCAACAATGTCTCTGCAAGGATGTTGAAAAGGGAATATCCCTAAGGTTGTTCTATAGATTGGAATGGACGTGATCTCAAATTTTATCCATAAATAGATTGGAATGGACATGTGATCTCAAATTTTATCCATAAAATCTAGCCAAGGAATTTTGGTAGTTCTATTTCCTTGTGCTTGAAACGATAAACATGATTGTGCCTTGTTTTGAAAAAGAAAAAACTCATTTCCCCATGTGGTCCATCCCACAGCGAGTTCCCTAGCAAAAAATTCCACAACCCCTTATAGGTTTTGGTCCTAGTGCACAATTTAAAAGTGTTTATTTTCCAAGCAGAGGAAAATAGAAAACATGTACAAAAATATAATAATAATGTGTATGTTCCTGACAAAGAAGAGAGATTATCAATAATGTAATGTCTTTAACCTATGGGGTTATAATTTATGCATCATTGGTAATTAAACTTTCTTATTTTAGTTAGTTGTAACAATGCAGGTTAGGTAATGTATAAGATTTTTATATTTTAGATGGCAACTTATATTAAAGTGATACACTCAATCAAAATTAGTATTCGATATTTCTAATTGATGGATCTTTTTATTGGTATAAAGAACACTAATTATAATATGTTTTGTTGGATTCATAATTATATTGATTAGGAGTTGGGGTAATGACAATTTTTACTTATTTAAAACTAGTCACATATTATAAAACATCAATCTTATAAACTAAACAAGTAACACAAAATATACGTGGAAACTCTTATGGGAGAAAACCAAAAAACTTATTTATGTGAAATATCTTGAAGGCACCAGCCCACTATTGCATTAATTTGTAGGCACCAATCTACAACATACACCAATGCCCTCCACTTCCTTGTAGGCACCAACTTACAACAAACACCAATCCTCTCTACTTTTTTGTAGGCACAAACCTATAAGAAACACCAATCTCCTCTACAGCTTTGTAGGCACCAACCTAGAGGAGACACCAATCCCCTATGATGTTGTGTAGGCACCAACCAATAAGAGACACCAATCCCCTTAGCTACTTTGTAGGCACCAACCCACAAGGGACACCACTACCCTCTGCTACTTACTTTGTAGGCACCAACCCACAAGGGACACCACTCCCCTCTGTTGCTTTGTAGGCCCTAATCTAAGGAAACACCAATCCCCTCTGCTCTCCGATTTGTAATTTGATTTTCTTAGGTCTACTCGACTCTTCTTTAGTTCATTTCAACTACCTCGTTAGCATCATATTTTCTCAAGGTGCTTCATTATGTTCATTGCATAGATTCCTCTCTATTGCTTAACTATCTTTGTTGAGATGCTCACTTAGTCTAGTCAAATCATGTTCTTTGTCCACAAACCATGCTTCCATTTCTCTTTGAATGGTTTCAGAAAACTGACTTCTCCAGTCCTTACATTCATCGTTGTGCATAATTCTTGCCTCTCTCAACTCTTTCAAATTATAGATGCTTCCTTTGTTCCAATTTTTAATGAACTTGACACTTTTGTTAATGGATCTATAATTTGTACCACTTCCTTTCTTATGAAATTAATTTAAAACTCCCTTAGCCCATCCCCTTTCAATATTTTGACCAAACACTTATGCAAGTGGTATTCCTATTTTTTAAGCTTCCTTCCATTCAACCTCGCAACCTTAGATTTTGAAATTAACAATATGCTCAAACATTGTGATCTAAAGCTCTTTTAACACCCATGAGTTGAGGAAAATGATCACCTAGAACTATGTGCCATGATCAAGTGGCTCCCCATATCAAGACCCATGTTTTCATGAATACTTTAGCATGATTTCATAAATAATACTTCGGGATTTCAGGGGTGCGGGGCGCTAAGCCCTCATGTGCTACACGACATCCCATTTTTACCAAAACTTGTGACTATAGACCAACCATTATAAGGAAATCAAGAAATATTTTGCAAAATACCATCCTAAGATTCTAAGGCTCTAACGACCCAATGATTCTAAAATTTTCATCGATTGCCAACAATATATTTTCTCTCCTAGGCTTTTCAGATGACGGATCCAAATCTATCAATTAATTGAGTAGAAAAACACCACCTCGGTATTTTGAGGCTTTGGGTTTCACATAGCATGCCACCTTATTATTCCAACATCCAATCATAATTCAAAATGTGACTAATGTTGATGTGTCCTCTGCTACATTTGACTGCTAACACATACCACTTTTCACTCGTCTTTACATAGTTGGCAATCCACAAACACAAAAACCAGGTGGCATGTGTCCTACATTGTCATTTCACCCGCTCCACCTAGTATGCCATGTCACTACTCTATCATTGGTCTAGCTAGCATGTCTCGAGCATTGGGTTATCGAGAAAATTTATAAAAATTTTCATTCCTAATGAGTCAGGGACCCGATTGGGATTTTAACCCTTAGGCATTATATCTTGGCACTCTATGACCTAGTGCTTAACTATGAGGTCAGGTAACTAGTAGAAATGTATTCATTGTTGCACATCTAGTGTTTGAGGGGCCTAAGGGATCTTATCCCTTAGGCGCTAATGCTTAAGTGATTTGTGACCGGAGGCTTGAACTGAGGCCATCCATATCCAATATTAAAGAAATCTATTAAATTTTTCTTTGAAAAACATTTGATACATGCAATAGTTCGAGGGCTCTTAGGTCTTGGGCACCAATCCTTAAGTACCTCATGAAGGGGAGCTTGACTAGAGGCTTACCATATCAAATATTGAAAAAATACATGAGCATTTGTATTGAAAACCATCTAATGTTCTAGGGGCCCAATAGGTGGAACCTTGTATTGGAAATTTGACTAAGGTTTCGTCAACCATTGCATAAAATTATGTTTGTTAACTAACGAAGACTTGTCACATTTGGCCCCACTAATTCTACATCACCCTAAACCATTTTTATATTTCCTAAAATGGTTTCAAGGAGGATGCAACATCCTTTCTTTGAATGCCACATTCCCTTGATGATTTACCATCCCGACGTCATTTTGAACCCCCCTTGTGGTTAAGCATCGAGCATATTAGGACCCTTCAAAATGAATATGAGTCATCAATCTCATCCAATCTATGTTGATGTTTTGATTCATTAATCCAAGCTATTATGTGTTGATCCAAGGATTCTCTGTGCACGTCCAAACAAACTCCCTCTATATTGACATTAATGAAAACACACTATACATGCTCCCCTTGGCATCGACATCAATGACAACACATTTTCCACCAATATCCCCCTTTGTCATTAATGTCAACCCTTGAAATTTGAGCTCTACTGCTAAATGCTAAAGGGGTTCTCCTATCTGCAATTTCTCCCCCTTTGATATCAATGACAACGTGTTATACTCACTGAGAATGAGACTCCCCCTATTTATCCACAATTATAACTTTCCCCATTTATTTGCAATCCTTCTTCAATACAAAATTGTATTCAATCAAGCATACTCTTTTTGCAACTGCTAAAAAACTACCCCTGACGATCTGAGAGGAATTCTTCACTTTGTCTACAATTTTTCACTATCTGCATTAATTTTTCACTTCATTTTCAAGTCTGCTATTGTCTATAGTTCCTTTTATTACAACTTAATTCCTCCCCCTGTTAGCAAATTCTTCAACTTTTCCTCTATTTGCAACTTCTCTTGAAAACTTCAATGACTCCACCTGTCTTTTATCTCTCATAATGTTTGCATATTATGTTTACTTCTAGCTACAATTTCTTCCTATGATATGTCAATAACAAAAGAAATTTTGATTTATTACTTCTACTTTTTCTACAAATAGATTCCCCTGTCAATGTTGTGTCTATCGGTTCCTTCATGCAACATTTCGTCTCCTATAGCATTGTTCTTGAAAGTGCACCCTTTGTACTTGAACTTCCTTTTGCTTCTTCTTTTCCAAGACTGCTGCCCTTGATCCTAAACAACCTATTGCTTCCCCTTTTTAGGACTACCCCCCTAGGCGTATGCATCCTTTTGTCTACAACTTAACTCCTTTTGCTGCAACAAAACTTCTCCTAATAATAACTTCTACTTTTCTCCAACTTTCCCATTTTTTATCAAATGGTTATTCCCCTTGAACATATGCTTCTTATTTGCACATTATTTATAACTTATTCCTCTTGTTTGGAACCACACCCCCTTTTTATATCAAGGGCAAGATGTTTCTCCCCCTAACGTCTGCATTATTGTTAATTGAAATTCATCATGTATTTCACTTTCTTCATGAACATCTATTGTTGATTCATATCCTGCAACCTTTCCATTTCATTTTTCTTCTCCTCCAACTCACAATGTAATGCTTCCATCTTCTTGATGTGGTTTGAGGTGTTGCATTCATGCCACCTTTTGATTTACTTGAAGCTATATTCTCTATAATGATGAGATGTTAGGGATATAACTCCCATAGAGCAGCTTCTCTTTCTTTTAGTCTCATTGAGGCCATATAAATTATTGGAGACTAGATTTCATTTGCTAACAATCTTCTTAAATATTATTTTCTTATTTCATATCCTTTTTAATGGGATGTGAGATCATACCCTTTATTAACCATTTGGATTACACTTAATAGATTGTTGGGATAGGGTCCCCAGGGGTAGAATTGAATTAATTTAATCATTTTTTGTAAAGAATTTTGTAAAGAATGTAAAGTCTCCACAAAATATGGATGTGGAGTGAGTAGCTAGTCAAGAGTCACAGGGGCCTTAGCCCCTTGTTTGGGTAATTGATAGGCGGTTTTGAAGACTCACCCATGAGCCAGGGGCCATGGTATTGTATTAGAAAGGCTATAAGTAGTTGAGTCATAGCAAGTTTTAGATATAACTGAAAAAAGAGTAGTATGAATGAATGAATGAATGATGTTGTAAGGGCTTTGATAGACATGAAGGCTTCTTCCTATTAGTAAGTGAAGGAAAGGCTCCACAACTGAGTGCGCTGAGGCTTGGAAGAGTAAATCGCTGAGTGTGTGGACCCCTGGAACTAAGTGCACAGGGTAGTTGAAGTTTGTACTTGAACGATTCATATTAATAAAAATTGATTTTGGGTTGAAAATATTCACATCTATTTGTTTAGTTGTTATGTCACTTTCATTGATGTTTCTATAATTCATTATGATTTCTCTACACGAATCAGGTTAATTGAACATGTTTATGCTTAACAAAATGATTGAATGATATTTGTGAAGATCTAAATCTATTTAGGGTTAGTTTCATACATGGAAGACAGGTCTACGCGATGACAGATCTAGCTCTCCAAAGCCCTAGAAGACCTATTCAGTTGCGCAAAAGTAGTAGACACATCTTGTTAGGGTCTAATTAACATAATTAGATGGTCACGCGAAGAATTGAAGGTACCTAGGGTTGAATTAGGAGTTTTAACTCTATGGGAAGGTAAGATCTACACAAAAGCAGGTCCAAGGCACTGAAAGACATCACACTAGTCACTGGATGAAGAAACTTGGTTCTTGCATCCCCCAATACTGCTTTGAGTGGGATTGTGACCTGCGCTACACAAGTTTCTACCGAAAGGGCCAATAATGTAGGGTTTTGTTGGTTGGTGCAACTAACTCCGAACCTGGGTCAGGAAAATAATTAGCACATTCTAATTTTTTGTCCTTCCATCATCAAGACTAACTATGTATCTTCCAATTATCCTTCCCGAATCATTATTTCAAAGGGTGGTACTCCCTCCTTTGATTTCCTTTAGAGAGAGAGAAAATATTTTATCTCCTATTATATGACTTGAATATCCACTATTTCATGGGCCTTCAAATTGGATACATTGATTAAGCCACATCTAACATTTCCTAGGCACATTTAAACTTTCCTTTTGCACTTACTAATGTATTTTTCAGCTATAATATGTTCTTAGGAAGGTTAGAGATGATTGTCATATCTTGTGTGCCTAATGAATTTATTACATAGGATATTGAGTAGATTTGATGCGGATCACAGAACATATAGTCTAGAGAAAAATAAGGGGCATGCTCCCTATTGAAGGATGACCAAAAATCGATTGACTTGGTGCAATTACTACCCCTCCCTATAGTTGCGAGGTGATAGGAAGCCAGATCCTATTTTGTAGGATTTTTGGAGGGAAACTATCCTCTCTTCAAAGAATCTACCTCTCAACTATTTTTGTATAAATAAGGGGCTTGAGTAGCCCATTAGGAGAGAACTTTTGGAGTTTAGTGTTAGCGGTAGTGAAGGCTTGTTTCCTATCACTTGAGTTTTGTAATCTTTCATGTATGAGCACATTTTATGATCAATGAAAAGCATTTTAGTTCCTATATTATTCTTCCTTTAGGTACTTGAGTCTCCTTGGCTTAGGGCCCAAGCCAAGTGATCATGACCCCTCTTTGTATTCTTACTTTTCATGCATTAGTTCATCTATACATATTTTTGCAATTTTTGTTCCTAATATTGTCTTCTGTAGAATTGATGAATCAGTTTGTTTATGAGTTTTTTATAGATCTTGACTGAACTTAGCAATAGTTCTTTTCTGAAATTTAGTGTCCTTTATCATGCACTAGCCTATTTAGATTGTTGTTATTTAATTTTTGTCCACATATTTCTTCATTCTATGTTATATAAATTCATGTTTTGTAGAGCTACAAGAAACTCTAGATTGACACTTTTGTTGCATAAAGTAGTCCATAGTAAGCCCCTTATCTTGGGAAAGACTCCTTGACTCTCCTTTGACCCTATTTCACGTTATTCATCCATTAAGCTACAATTACAATGCATACAAACTACTCTTAGTTGTTTCCTGTAGTAAGATGGGAGCTTCCTATAGCAGTCCACAAATTACATCAAAATACCTCCATATTAGCAGTCAAAGCCAATTGATCATTCCTTAGAATATTACAACACACATTAGAATCTAGAGATGGAGTTTACAAGTTCAGAAACCCATTATAAACATTTCCCTAGTAGTTGTAGGAAAAATTTATTTCTTTATGTAATTAGGATTTACTGTTTGAATTCCTTCTTTCATATGCAAATTGATTTGTCATGCATCGTAGAATATACTTGATTTTTCTCCAAGATTCTTGAAATTAATTGCTTTCCTTTCTTGCATTTATCATAGGTTAATTTCCTATCATTTATTTTCTTGCAGTTAGCATAGGTGTTTATTTCTTGTCATTTACTTTCTTGAAAAATAGAGTAGGTTTATTTTCTTGTCATTTACCATTATGCAAATAGAGCGGGGTTACCTTTTCTCATGTACTTTGCTATAGATATAATGGGGTTTATTTCTATTGTTTCCTTTATTTCAAGCTAGATTATGTTTATTTTCTATTCCTTGTTTTTATGAGCATTTCCTATAGCCTAGATGGAAAAAGTGGTCTCTGTACATTCTAGCTTCTCTTCAGTTGCATTAGATCGACCAGAGGAGAAAGCATTGCGTGTTGCACATGTCGACACCTATTAAGTCTATATGAAACTAGGGTTGATAATTAAAGTTGAGATCCTCAAGTTTCAACATTCTTGTTTTAATACTGATGGCCATCACTTTTTGGCATCGTTGTCAGTGAGGTGTCAAAGTACATAATTTTTCTTCTCTAGTTGATTCACTTCTTTTATTTTCTGCAAAAACAAAAAATCTACATTAGGCATTATGCATTTCAAAAACACAAAATTGTTTTTCATTCTCACTCCAAAATATTTACGAAAATAAAAAAATATTGCTTCAATACCACAACCCCCCAATTTATCACGTGGTGTAGTAAGAACCACATCACCATCTGATTTTGCAAGTATAAGAAGAAGAGGTGGCATATAAGGTAGAAAAAATGGATGGAGATCATGATGATGATGAAGGAGATCATTTTGGATTTCCCATTCAGGGTACTAATAAAAACATTCACATGAGGAACATCCCTCCATCTGTACTTCCAAACTTCCATGGTATGAGATTAGAAGACCCTGAAACCTTTCTCTTTTAATTTGAAATACTTTTTAGATCTTATAGTTACTTATTATACACTCAAAAACTGAATTTGTTTCTGACAACATTTAAGGGTATAGTTCTTAAATTTTTCATGTGTTTATGGACTAATTCAGTAATATCATGGAATGATATGAAAATGACATTTCTAGAAAAACATGAAGAACATGATCTTAAAGATGAAATATTTAGAATGACTCAAAAAGAAGATACTGCCTTGAGGATCTAGTAGAGAGATTTATGTTAAATGTTAAGAGGGGAAAATTGCATAATTTAGGATTTGAAACACTAAAATCCATCTTACTTAAAACAATCAAAGAGGTAAAGGGGAAGTATTTAATTTATCATTTTAACAAATTTGTGAAATATGTAAGCACATATCAAGAGGAAGGGCAAGTGTAAGTAAACCAACATCTAGATCGGTAAGTCAAGTTGAACTTGGTAATTTTCTAGATAACTTTAAAACAAACATTCTTAGTAATATAAGTACACAAACATATATGTTAAGAATGCAAGATAAGTTAAAAGAGGATGTTGAAATTTGTTTCATTTGTGCAAAATCACATGCTACGATATATTTTCCATCATTACCATGATTGAGAGCATTTTACCAACAAGATGGAAGAGAAAATAAAACACCTAAAAATGTGGCTCCAAGAAGAATTTGGTAGCCTTTTCAATTAGGTATGGTGCAATATCCTTCCCAACAATTTCAAGCTTATACTCAATAGTCCCAAAATAATTGGAATACCCCATTATCATGGAAACCTTGGCCACTCCATCCTCAAAATCAATCTTGGTAACAAGGTTGGCAAAGATATTATGGAAGAAATCCATAATATTACCCTTATTTTCCTGAATATTAGGAGCATCCTTAGTTCCAGCCTTACTACCATCCACATCCACCACAACCATAGCCTCAACCAAAACAATATAAAAGATCCACTCCCACTCAAATCCCTACATAACCATTTCTGAACCCAAACAACAAGTTAACTCATCCCACATACAATGTTGAGTTGCACAATTTCCAAACATGATCTGAACTTACACGGGAATGCAAAAAATTACTGATATAACTATAAATATGGAGATGCAGTAGAAATAACACTTCATTTCATTAATATCAAATATTGAAATATTATTACAAACAAAATGGAAATAAAACTAGCTCGGGCGATGGTAGCTTATCATTGAGAAGAGATGTGGTGGCTACATGCCTCTGAACTACTTTACAATGAGGATCAAAGACCTATTTGTTATTGAGAAACAATGGAAAACCATAAACATCCAAAAATCTAACCCTAAGAGATGAAGTGCCAAAACCACGGGCCCTATTTGGGTAAATTGGTACATCAACTTCCCGAGGTTGTACCTTTGGCATACAATTTTTGTTTGGCTATCATAATACCTCATTTTGAATATATCAAAGAAGAGGCTAAAAGAAATGAATAATCCAAATGGAGACTATTGTAGTTTCTTTGTTTTCCCTAAAAACATCCTTTAGTCCCTCAAAATTGCTCTGGAAGTTTAGGATCCAAAAAACTGCCAAAAATGATAAGTTGTGCTACAATTAATGAAACTGAAAAGAAACAACAATGGGGGTCCAAATGGAATAGTTGGGTGGCCACCAATATCCACCTGGATCATTCCTCCCCCCTTAGGAAGCAATGGTCCCCATTGCATTGAATGCCTATATGAGATGGGGAAACTTCTGATGAACTTGGTCCCTGGTGAGCCACTTGCCTTGGTGTAAGAGTTGGCCGATTTGACAACCCGATATAGTTGGATCTTCTATTGGTGAGTATTCTTGATTTGTGTGTCCATGATCTGATTAGTTGTGTCCTATTCCATGTATTTTTGGTTTAGCTCTATTGGTGTGAGTTGTTTTACAATGTCTGATGTGTCCAACAATGGTGGAAAGTATGGTCGAAGGTGGTCTACATTGAACACTGGGTGCAGATCAAGGAAAGGTGGAATGTTGAGCTCAAAAGCATTGTGCCCTACAACCTTGTTCATGATGTATGACCCATATCTGAGTGGGTGAAGCTTGCTATGGGTTCCACCGAGGAGCTCATTTTGTAAATGTAGCCAAACTTTGTCTCCCACCTAGAACTTGTGTGACACTTGATATTGATCATGGTGCTGCTTGTAGTTAGCTTTGGATCTACCCAATATATCATGGAATTATCGGTAGATGTGTTCAATGTGTTTAATGAAGTTGTTAGCCCTATCAACTTCAGACTAGATGTGAGTGGAATCTACTTGAGTGGCTGCAAATGGTATGGCCACATCAATGGGATATAATAGCTGAAATCTAAGCCCTACTTGAAAGGGGTTGTGGCTTGTTGAGCTACATAGAGCTCTGTTATAGTTATGATAGACATAGGGGAGTCTTTCATCTGATGTGCATGGATGCTTTGAGTTGTACATGCAGATAATGTGTACGATCATCCTGTCGACGACCTCTGTTTGGCCATCAGGTTGGGGGTTGAAAGTTGTGAACTTAGTAAGTTTGGTATCCAACATCGATTAGAGACTTGACCAAAATGCACTTAGGAATCTGTTGTCCCGATCTAAGACAATGGACTATGGGATCCCAAAGTGTACCCACACTCACTCAAATAAGAGCTTAGTAGTGGCCTTTGTTGTGATACTCTTCTTGCAAGGCATCATAATGGCCAACTTAGAGAATCTGTCAATGACCATGAAAACATAGTCATTTCCAAAAATGAAGTCAGTTCTGTGCTTAGTATAAGGAATGTCCAACATGAAATCCATAAATATGGATTCCCAAGGTTGACTAGGAGTAGGTAGAGGAGTATATAGGCCTTTCTTCTTGATGGCTGGTTGGAAAATGGCATAGGAAGTGCAAGATCAAATGTACTTCCCAACATCCTAACGAAGGTTTGGCCAATAAAAATACTTCTATTGTATTGCCATGGTTTTATCTACTTTGAAATGTTTAGCGACTCAACTGTAGTGCGCCTCCCAAATCATGTTGGCGTGCTCACTTGAAGGAACATAAATGTGTCCCAAGTGGCATAGAAATGCATCTTGGAGGTGAAAATTTGGAAATTTGTTACCTTCCAAGAGTGTCTAATATGTGTTGTCGAATTTTGGATCACTCTTGTAAATATGTGGCCACCCCAAAGTATTATGCCCATAATACTGAAGCACAGTGATCAACGCCATGACTAGTTGTCGGCTGAGGGAGTCTGCAACATTATTGGTGCTTCCCTTCTTGTACTTAATGTTTAAATACAACTGTTGTAGGTGTGTGGACCATTTATAATGGTGATCATTTTGCAACTTCCCTTGTGTCTATATGAACTGTAGGTGTCAATGGTCTATGTAGATGATTATTTCCTTCCCTAGAATCTAATACTTCCATCGAAGACAAACCTACAGAATGGAATACATTTCTTTGTCGTAGGTGGGATACTTTCGGACTGTGTTTGAAAGTGTCTCACTGTGGTAAGCCATTGGATGTCCCTGCTGAGTAAGAACTACACCAATAACATAGTTGGAGGCATCTGCCTTAATCTCAAATGGTTCTTGCAGGTCTGGTAATGTGAGCATTGGTGCAGCGAAGAGGTGATGCTTCAACTTGGAAAAATCCTTATGTTGGGTTTCGTACCAAAAGATATTTTCTTTCGCTCCACCCTTGATGACTTGACTTATAGGCCAAGTGATATGAGAGAACTCCAACATGAACATAGGTTCAAATTGACAAGACCCAGAAATATGTGGAGCTCTATTATAGTGGTTGGGGCTAGCCAATCCTGAATGAATTGTATCTTGGTTGGGTCCATATGCACACCTTTTTCATCAATGATGTACCCCAGATATTGAACCTAGGTCATGCCAAAAGTGAATTTCTCCAAATTGGCGCATAACTTCTGTTATCGTAGGGTTTGTAGGACCTGTCGAATATGGTGGAGGTGCTTTTCCCAACTCTGGCTAAAGATCAAGATGTCATCTAAATACACCACCATGAATGCATTGGTGAAGGGTCGCAAGATGTCATCCATTAATCTCATGAAGGTTGCGGGGTCATTCGTTAAACCAAAAGGAATAACCAACTATTCGAAAATTCCCTCCTTGGATTTGAAGGTAGTTTTCCACACATCGGAGGGTTCGATAGGCACCTCATGAAAACCAGATTTCAAATCAATCTTGCTGAATTATTTGGCCCCCTTGGGCTGGTCCCTAAGGTCATCAATTTGTGGGATTGGGAACCTATTTAGTATAGTGATATTGTTCAACCCCTGATATTCAATACAGAGTCTCTTGGTCCCATCCTTATTCTATACCAATAAAATTGAGCTCCCATAGTGTGATGAGCTTGGCCTAATGTGCCCTTTCTGAAAAAACTCTTGAATCTACCTCTTTATCTCATCATTCTATAGAATAGAGCGTCGATAGATCGTTCCATTAGGTGGCGACATGTCCAGGGTCAGATAGATGGAGTGCTTGACCAACAGTGCAGTGGTACCCCCATAGGTGACGAGAAAATGTCCTTGTACTCCTCCATGACCTTGTCCATCTGCTACTATTATGTGGAGGAGCCCTATCTGGAAGTCGTGGTCACAATCTTCTTCTTTCCTTGAGGTTGAATCACTAGGAAAGACAATTTCCTGGTCTATGAAATGATCTTACTACATTGCTTTGTAGTGATTAAAGAGATGGTAGTAGGTGGGGCTACCTCTGATGTCTTGTACAACTTATTGCCAAAATTAATAATCACAGAGTGAGGCCTAGACTATTGGGACAAGGTCCCCTAAGGTAAATTTTGTAACTAATTTTGTTATATGTATAAAGTCTTCGCATTTTGAGGGAGCAGAGTGCGAAGGTCATAGTAGTAAAAAGGGACCTTAGTCCCTTAGTTTGTTAGAGGATAGGATGTTTTGGGACCCACCCATGGTTTGTGAACCATGGAATTGTAATGAGAGAAGCTATAGAAAGAAGTCATAGCGATTCATAGGAAGTAAGTAATTGAATATCATTGTATGGGAAAGTAATCTGAGGTAGAAAAGTCTGTTTTATGTACTTAGGTGAAGGGAAAGGTTCCTGCAGCTATGTGCGTGGAGACCTTACTAAGTTTGTAATCTGAGTACACAGGCCCCTGCAACTGTGTGCTCAAGGAAGAGAAGTATGTAACAGAAGGATTATATCTAATAAAGACTATTTTGGAGGAATATTTGTGTATCAGTGCCTTTATATTTACTTATGCAATTTATGCGTATTCACTCTATTTTATGCATTTATCTAAAGCAACAATTAATTGGTGTGCGAAAGTGGTATATCTACATGTTTATTTGATATTGTGAATGTTTCAAGTGTTCCATGAAGGGTTAGATTTTGTTTTCTGTAAGTTACTATGATTTTTGTAATTTAAGGGTTAAGGTTCACAAAGGTTAGGATAAATCCCTAGAAGTAATAGGAACGCATCACATAGACCTCTAGATCTAGAAACTTGATTCTGTCATCCCCCAATACTGTTTTGAGTGAGACTGCAACCTGCGCTACACGAGTTGTTGCCAAAAGGGCCAAAAGTTAAGGTTTTGTTGGTTGGCGCAGCTAACTCTGAACATGACCCCTAAAGCCAACAAATGGTTTTGTTTCCAGGATCAGAATCTATCTGAGGAATGTGTGATGTCTAATAAACGATTTCCAACCAAGAAAGAAATCGAGAAGTGGATAGATCGGAAGCTGCATAAATTTGCATCTCGAGAAAATAGGAATCCACACGTGCCAAAGGAAGAGTGGTTGAATAGATATATGTATACAGATGAGCACAAAATTTTCTTTTTCTCTTTTCCATGTGAATTATATCAGTGGCTGTCAAAATTGGCAGATAGCCAATGCACATGGAATTTGGACAACCCTATTGTGTGGACTCTAGAGTTGGTAAGGCATCTAGAAGCTTCAGAAAAAAAGATTGTGAGGGTTGTCGACTACTAGATCGATAGAATTTTGGGTGAATTCATCACTAAATTCACAATTGATACATCTGTAAGCTATAGCGAAGCTGAATGATGGTTCTTCAAAGTACCTAGAAGTAAGAATCTAAAATCCTTGAAGACTTGGATTAAAATGCATTGTGCGAGAAAATGGTTATGCCATTCAATTAATGTTTAGAAGAGATCTTACGAGAGCTACCAGAAGTGGAAAGACGTTAAGAAGAGATCTAGATTTAGGTGCTAAGTAAAGTCCTTTGTTGGGAGCGTCTGATAATGATGAAGACACTAGTGTCCTAAGGACACCTCTAGGTGCGGTACAGACAGTAAGACATGGTATCGCAGGCATACCACATCCATCCACTCTGCCTCCACCATCACCTCCACCTCACATAACTACACCTACACCTTCGCCTCAACCTAAACCTTCACTATTCAACATGGCAAACTTAATGAAGATACCCATATTCAAGGGTCTAGGGACAGAAGACCTTCAAAAACTTTGGTTTGTAGCAGATGTTGTGTGGAAGTCACATCAGGTTACAGATGATGATTTGAAGAAAGCACAACTAGTTACAACACTGCAAGATAGAGAACTCAGATGGTATATTAAGTATTGTTTAGCTCATCCAAATGTAACATTGGACGAGACGAAGAAGGTGCTCAATAGTGAATTTAAGAAGACTAAGTCGTAAGCTCAGTCAATAACTGAGGTCAAAGAAATCTAGCATAAGGTAAATGAGTCTGCATGGCACTTTGATCAAAGTCTGAAGTGTCTGCTCCAGTAGGCTAATATGCAGATCACAAATGATCAACATAGGGATTGGCACATTGCTTCGCTATTACCCCATTTGAGATTGCCACTATCACAGTAGAAAATTGGCATGCATGATGAAGCATTAGAGATCGCTATGATATTGGAAGCTTCTCCCATTCAAGATACGAAGGTGGAGTGCGACAGATTCAGTCACAATTGGCTAGCTTACGTATGGAGTTGCAGAGCCTCAAAAAGGGTAAGGAGGTCTAAACTAAGGTTCACACAGAAGTTTGGTGCTTGAAATGCAAAGGCCATGGTCATGATAAGGACCATTGTCCAGTCTATCAGAATTATCTTATTGGGGGAGGCCTTGTTCCCCTGAAGCCAAAGAATACCACTAGGATAAGCATGGGAGTATTACCATGGTGCGCTATTTGTCAGGTTACAGGAAAGCATGTGAGAAATAATTTTCATCTACTAAATAAGTTTGTATAGACCCCCCAACAGTTGTTTTCCAATTTCTACAAATCTGTAGGTCATGATGTTATGCGGAAAGAGTTATTTTTGCTAACAAAACTAACCTCCCTAGGAGTCTAAGACTCTCTAGTGAAAAACAAGATAATTAAGAGCAATCCTTCTCTAAACATACATTATTCTATGAGAAACCAAGTGTTTTTCGATCCTACCTCAAGTCCCACGCTTGTTGTAGCAGTCCAGCCTCGTCGATCCAGATGAGCTCCTCCTTCACTTTGAAACCTGCATACACTAACAATCAAACGATTACATAACACCTGAATATTCCATAAACAAAGCATATTCAACATATAGACCAAGGAGTATATGAAACAATTCATTAACAACAAATCATTGAGAAGAATGGACTTATTTGTATTAAGGAAACAAAAAAGAAACCATTACAACCTGAGCCTTGGTGTTGTGCAAGTTTCTCCCAGGGTCCAGCAAGAGTTTTCCTCTACTTTGACAAGCTCACCCACTTCCAAATGAAACAAGAAAGGATGGTAATCTCTCCTCACAAGCTTCTACAAGGAAGTCCTAATTCCAGCAGCATCTACCTTTGGAATGTTCAGCTTTCAACCTCCCCTCCTTTGGCCCAATGCCTGTATTTATAGTGTTCTAGAGGAAGTTATTCAGTTCCAACATCAATGGGATACTCCCTCTTTTGGATGGGGTAGCTCCTCTCTTGAATGGATAAGTTCCTCTATCATAGGGATGCATGAACCATCTGGAGGCACTCAATACACGTCAAACACTCTTCTAGAAGGCTCTAGAAGTGACCACAAGTAACTTTTTAAAGATGAAACTCGCGCCTTTTGACCTTTACAGGGGTACGCACCCATCCTTTTGCTTACAGAGCGTACAAGTA